>CABHPQ010089611.1:20069-43448 GCA_902168405.1 Peromyscus aztecus
CTTCTTCTTCTTCTTCTTCTTCTTCTTCTTCTTCTTCTTCTTCTTCTAGAGCTTTCAGGTGTGCTGTTAAGTCACTAGTGTGAGATTTCTCCAACTTCTTTAAATGGGCATATAGTGCTATGAATTTCCCTCTTAGCACTGCTTTCATAGTGTCCCATAAGTTTGAGTATGTGGTGTCTTCATTTTCATTGATCTCTAGGAAGTCTTTAATTTCTTTCTTTATTTCTTCCTTAACCCATTGGTGATTTAGTTGAACATTATTCAGTTTCCATGAGATTTTAGGTTTTCTATAGTTTTTGTTGTTGTTGAAATCTACCTTTAAACCATGGTGGTCTGATAGAATGCAGGACGTTATTCCAATTTTTTTGTATCTGTTGAGATTTGCTTTGTGGCCAAGTATGTGGTGGATTTTAGAGAAGGTTCCATGGGGTGCTGAGAAGAAGGTATATTCTTTTTTGTTAGGATGGAATGTTCTGTCCATATTGATTAAGTCCATTTGAGTCATGACATCAGTTAAGTCTTTTATTTCTCTGTTAAGTTTTAATTTAGGAGATCTGTAGTGGGTAGCCATTCCATGGTCTGGAAGTTCCAACCCCCATTGAGGCTTTGGTAACTATCAAGCCTACAAGGTGGGGCCAAGGGAGGGCCCTGAAGACCTGAGATCCAGATGGACCACACTCTCTTGTTTCCTGGACCTGGATGATAGAGGTAGATCAAGGGGAGTTCCTCAGAGAATACTACTGGACTGCACTGTGTCTTTTCCAGAACCTGCCACCTACCTATCCCTTCATTTGTAAGTTACCCACTAAATAAATCTTCCTTTTAACTATGTGGAGTGGCCTTAATAATTTCACCAATAGAGATCTGTCCAGTGGTGAAAGTGGGTTGTTGAAGTCTCCCACTATTAATATGTGGAGTTTTATATGTGATTTAAGTTTTAGTAATGTTTCTTTTACATATGTTGTTGCCCTTGTATTTGGGGCATAAATGTTCAGTATTGAAACTTTATCTTGGTGGATCTTTCCTGTGATGAGTATGTATTGCCCTTCTTGATATCTTTGGATAGATTTTAGTTTGAAGTCTATTTTGCTGGATTTTGGAATGGCTACACCCACTTGCTGCTTAAGACCATTTGATTGGAAAGTCTTTTCCCAGCCTTTTATTCTTAGGTAGTTTCTATCTTTAAGATTGATGTGTGTTTCTTTTATGCAGCAGAAAGATGGGTCCTGCTTTTGTATCCATTCTGTAAGTCTGGGACTTTTTATAGGTGAATTAAGTCCATTGATATTAAGGGTTATTAAAGGATAATGATTGTTCATTCCTGTTATTTTTTGGTGGTAGTGTGTGTGTATTTCTTTTCTTTGGGGTTTACTGCTGTGGTGTTATCTATTGCCTGTGTTTTCAAGAGTGTATCTGACTTAATTAGGTTGGAATTTTTCTTCTAGTGCTTTCTGTAGGGCTGTATCTATGGATAAGTATTGTTTAAATCTGGCTTTGTCTTGGAATGTCATTTCCAGTCTGTGTTTTGTGATTGAAAGTTTTGCTGGGTATATTAGTCTAGGCTGGCATCCATGGTCTCTTAGTGTCTGCATTACCTCTGTCCAGCACCTTCTGGCTTTCAAAGACTCCATTGAGAAATTGGGTGTTTTTCTGATGTGTTTGCCTTTATAGGTCACTTGGCCTCTTTCCTTTGCTGCTCTTAATATTCTTTCTTTATTTTGTATGTTTAGTTGTTTAATTATTATGTAGTAAGGGGACTTTTTGGGAGTCTAGTCTGTTTGGTGTTCTATATGCTTCTTATATCTTCCTTCATAGGCATTTCCTTCTTTAAGTTGGGAAAGTTTTCTTCTTTGATCGTGTTGAATATATTTTCTGTGCCTTTGAGTTGGTATTCTTCTCCTTCCTCTATCCCTATTATTTGTAGGTTTGATCTTTTTATGGTGTCCCAAATTTCCTGGACTTGTTGGATCATGCTATTGTTGGCTTTGGTGTTTTCTTTCACTGATGAATCTATTTCTTCTACCATATCTTCAATGCCAGAGATCCTCTCTTCTACCTCTTGCATTCTGTTGGTTATACTTGCATCTGAAGTTCCCATTCATTTACTCAGATTTTCTATTTCCAGCATTCCCTCTGTTTGTGTCTTCTTCATTTTTTCTAATTCCCTTTTCAGTTCTTGGATTGTTTCTCTCATCTGTTTCATTGCTCTTTCATGATTTTCTTTCAGGGACTTATTGTTTTCTTCTGCTTTATTTATCCTGTCCTCTAGTTTTTATAGTGTTCTTCCCATTTTTTGTTTGACTGTTCCTCCATTTCATTTTTGATTTCTTCTATGTAAGGCTCTAGACTCTTCATGGTGTTATTCATAAGGTTGTTTTCTTCTGCTTCTTCCATTTTGTGATGTTCAGGTCTGGCTGTCAAAGGAGGGCTAGAATCTGGTAATGCTGTATTGCTCTTTACTCTGTTGTATGTACTTCTGTGTTGACATCTGCCTGTCTCCTTGTGGATTCATTCTTGGTCTTATCAGCGCTCTTGGTCCAGACACAGCTGACAGATTCAGGAAGCCTCTCTCTGGTCAAAATGGAAGCTCTCTTGTCCAGGTGGGAGCTCCGGGGCAGGATGGGAGCTTGGGGCTGGTCTATGTCTCAGGAAGTGGCTGAGGTCTCAGGTGAATGGGCATGGGAGCAAGGAATGGAGATTGCAGGGTCTGCCAGGAGTCTTGGAGAAGGGGTGCCTCCCCTGTGGGGGTGCAGGGGATCCTGACTGATAGCCAGAACCTGGGGCCAAGTTGGGCATGTCTTCTTCAGAATGGCTGGTCCCCAGGGATGGGACCTAGGGGCAGGCCTTTCTGGGTATGAGCCCAGGCACTCACCTCTTGTCCAGAGAGGAGGTCCAGGGGGAATTTCAAGTTCTCAAAGTCATCCCAAATGAGAATGGTCAATGGAGTCTAGTGGGAGGACCACAGAAGTAAAACTGTTAGAAAGATGGTTATGTGGATCACCCTTTGGGAAATACATGATTACAATTTAATTTTCTGCTACCACCATCTGCAATGGTGTGTTTCAGTGAATTTTCCTTTCCTGGGATGAATGGTCATTCTGAGCTGCAGATGTTTCTCAGGTGTGCATAGTATTGGGTAGATAGATTAGGCAAAAATGACATCTTGTGTTATAATCCATGGGACAGGAAGCAGATTTTAAATAATTCTATGTTGCTTTTGAATTGTGAAAGAGTGGGGCTGTGTTTACCTGAAAGCAGAAGGAGGCATAAGGGGCTGCATAGTCATAGTGAGAAATCACACCCTTTTCCAGAAAGAGCTCGAGAGCATGGGGCTTTTGTCTTTGGAAAAGTATCATTAGCTTGAGGGTCAGAAATAATTATTCAAGGGTCTCTTTGAGTTAAATTTTTGTGGTAGTTGTGAAGTCTGTATTTATTTAGTTTCTATACACATAGAATCACTGTTAGCTTGGTAACATTGGACAAGATCACACTTTTCTGGTTAAGTTTCCTTTGCTCTCTGATTAATAGTTGACCGCACTTTCCTGCCTTTATTGTTGGTTTTTTCTCTATCTCCTTTATTTTTTCATAAATATTGTACACATTATCAATTGTTACAGCTTTGTAGTAAGCATAGAAGTCATATTAGGTCAATCTGTGTATTATTTTTTCATAATTCCATTGATCATCCTGAGTGTTTTCACTGTGAAAGTAGCTCTGTAATTAGCTTTCCTGCTATAAAGTGTTGGGCATTGTTGTTGGATTGTATTCATTTTATGCTGCAGATTTACAATACGGAACATCTTAATTTTGGTGCATCATGTTCTCAAAGAAATTTTTTTCTTTTTTAATTATTTAGGTTGTGTTGTTCTTGTTGTTAATCTGTGAAAGACTTTTGTTTATTGGAAAAAGCACATTATGGGTTTTAGAAGGTGGCTTAGCACATATTCATTTTGGAGATGACCCGAGTTCAGACACCAACACTCAGTTGACAGACTCATAACTATCTACTCTTGCAAATCCTGTACACAGATGGGAAACATACTCTCTCATGCAAAAACATGATAAAATAGCAATAAACTTGTTTTGAAAAGTATGTGTGACTTAAAAAGTAATTACAGCATACCATCACGCTTTAAGTGTACACTGATTCTTTAAAAATATCTTACCCTGAATTTTGTTTTAAAAAGTTCTCATTCCCTCACTCTGGTGCAGACTTAGATGTAATTATCAGTGATAGGAAAAAAGGATGTCTAAGTGATCCTAACAGATATCCTTTTCTTGATCATAAGAGAATGATATCCTTTTAGTAGTCAAAATTATTTTCCACAAAGTTAAGATATCACAGGTCTTCAAGTGAATCTCTCCAATTTCAGTGGAAGATGCTCCTCACATAACACATTTTCTATTACTGGCCAAGGAGAGAATGAGTAAAGAGGATGAGTGATGGCCAGTGATTTCTTGTGGTTGATTTTGATTAGAACATTGTCATTCTTGTTTAATGGATCATGATATATATTTGTTAGTATGTCTTTATGTCTCATTTCTTTTTCAGTGGTCCCATCTATGTGTTTAGTTTTATTATCATCTAATTAGATTTATGTTTCTCTGGAAAGTGTTTGGCCTTTACCAATTTTGTATAACATAACAGTATGTTCTGAAAATTCTGACCTCATAGAACTAGTCTTTTTTGGTAGCCATAAAATAAATATTTGGAAAGTGTGATACTTGGAATAATTTGGATTCTATCAGGAGAAGATGCATAAAACATTTTTGCATTTAATATTTGTGGTTTAGAAAAATAATTTTAAATCTTTATCAGTATTGTATAAGACTGCAACTGTTGAAGACACTGAAATATTAAAGACTTTTAAGGCTTATAATAAAGAATGTTAATGTTTTTATGTAATAAAAACAAACCTTGTTTTGATTTTTTTGACATATTCTTTCTATGTAGGTCTAGCTGTCCTGGAACTTACATGTAGATCAGGCTGACCTTGAACTCAAACAGATCCTCCTGTCTCTGATTCTCAAGTGCTGGGAATGAAAGCTTACACCAGCATGTCTGGCCTTTATTTAGGTTCTGTGAAACAGTCTCAATATATATCTTTGGTGGGCCTAGCATTGTTAAGTACAGCAGGCTGACTTCAAGCACAGAGATTTGTTTGCTTCTGAATCCAGAGCCCTGGAATTAAAATATATGTTGCCATACCTAGTTCAGATATTTTTATATGACCACAACAAATGTCAGTGTTGGTTTTGCTTTGTGAAAATATAACAACATATGTGGGCTAAAAATTTGGGGTCTGATTTACTTATTTTGCAACCTGCACTTTAACAGGCCAGGGTGACCTTGAACTCTAAATTTACCTGAGCATGCCTTTGTCTCAATGCTCTTAGCCCCACACCAGCCACTGTCCAGTTTTGATATATAAATATAAAATATGAAAATGTTGCTCCTTTTTTCATACTGCATAGGTTTTGATTCAGAGATAAAGAATAATATCTTTCATTCTGTCTGTGTTATTTTTGTTTGATTTTTGTCCTTTTTGGCCCATATTTACACAAATTATTTATAAGTTATTATTATTTGGCTTTTCTTTTAAAAATTTCTTTGCTTTTAGAATTATGATTTTTGTATATCTTAGATTTATTATTCTAGACAATTTCATCATGGAGTGAAACCCAGGCAGGGCTCATGCTAGGCAGTGACTCTAACACTGTGCTGCTTCCTTCCTTAGGAATTCTTGTTTGATATGTGAAAAATATTTTTCTTTTTTTTTCTTTTCTTTTTTTTGTTGTTTTTTTTGTGACAGGTTTTCCCTGCATAGTTTTGATGCCTGTCCTGGATCTTGCTCTGTAGAACAGAATGGCCTCAAACTCACAGAGATCCACTTGACTGTACCTCCTGTATCCTAGGATTGAAGGCATGCACCACTGCCACGTGGCGTGAAAATATTTTTTCTTTGGTACAATCTCAGTAATAGATCGTGTCATTTGCTTAATGAATCTTGTGTATTAGTTTTCACTTCATCTACTTTTCTTATGGTAAGATAATTTTGCTGTTAGATGACTTCATTTCTTGGTTTTTAAGGCTGTATGTTTCATGTAATTTGTTTTTGAACAAAGACTCATACTTTTCTTGTGGAAAATATTGAGACTGTGTGTCTCAAAGCCTTTGTCACAAAGCCTAAAAACTGTTGTAGGTAAATTACATTTGCCCTGTTTTTAAAACTATAATTAATGAATTAATCAATATATCTGAGCTAGTTTTGCTGGGTGCCTTTCCTGGAATTTATCTATATAGACTAGGCTGGTCTCACACGGGGTAATCCTGCTACATTCCAAGAACTGGGATTACAAGTGTGTGTCCAGTAAACTATCATTTATCTTCCAGCTATTTTTTCACCATATAAATGTCTAAATAAATGATTGTGTATTCCAGCAAATGTGAAATCTGCTAATAAATATAGCTCTTACACATAGATTGTCATTGGGGTAGATTTTTTTTATTCTTTACTTGGAAGTTGGCATTTTTGAGTTCAGTTACTTACATTCAGGATATGTTTCAGTCCTATGGAATGTGGAGACATTATGTGTATTTAAGCGGGGTTATAATTACTTTTCTATAACTGAAGCAATATACCAGGATGGTCCAGACAAATACAAATTAAGGAATAAAATTTATGCAGTCCTGGATTATGTTCTTCTAGGTCCCTGAGAATAGGTTGTGCTCCTTGTAGAGACACCCAGTGCCTTGCTGTGTCACAGCACTAGACCTGCTTAGCCAGTGTGAATTTCAGGATCAGTTTGGTGTTTTCTGTGAATGCAGGGCCCTGGTTTTAGAAGGAGATGAACAAAAAATTAAGCACTGCCAGAATACAATGTCTCCAATTCAGTCTAGTAAAACTATGAATGTAATCATTTTGCATGTTTATACACTATTGCCTTTTTATGTTTATAACCCACATCACAAGTAGCCACTCCTGCCTCACTTTTTTCTTAGCACATTTCTTACTAGAAGATAGAAGCTTTAACTTAAAGTTTCCTATGTTTGTACCTTGCCTACAAGTATGTCTGTGTACCACTTGCATTTGTGGTGTCTATTGAGGCCAGAAGTGGATGTCAATTTCCCTGCAACTGGAATTAAAGATAACTGTGAGTTTTTATGTGGATGCTGGAAATCAAATTCTTTCCTAGTGTCCTCCTTACTAGTTAACCTCCCTGGAGCTGTGAGGTGCAGTCTGGTAATCCTTTGCTTTACATCTAGTATCCACTTATGAGTGATTATATACCTTGTTTGTCTTTCTGAGTCTGGGTTACCTCTCTGAGGATGATAATTTCTAGTTCCATCATTTTACCTGCAAATATCATGATGTCATTGTTTTTCTCTGCTGTGTAGTACTCCACTGTGTATATTTACCACTTTTTCTCTATCCATATTTTGGTTGAAGGACATCTAGGTTGTTTCCAGGTTCTAGCTATTACAAATAATGGTGCTATGAACATAGTTGAGCATGTGTCCTTGTGGCATTATTGACCATTCCTTATATATATATGCCCAAGAGTGGTATAGCTGAGTCTTTAGGGTGATTGATTTCCAATTTTCTGAAAAAGCATCATACTGATTTCCAAAGCAGCTGTACAAGTTTACAATCCCACCAACAGTGTAGGAGTGTCCCCTTGCTCCACATCCTCTCCAACATAAGCTGTTTTTGCTGTTTTTGATCTTAGCCATATTTATTTTTGAAAATGATTCTATAGGCACCAGTGACAGACACCAGAAATGACTTTAAGAGACATTGTATTGTTCTAAATGTCCAATGCTCCTTTTCTTGAATGCAATTCATTTTTCTTCTTTTTGTGTGTGGTGTATGGTTTGGTGTGGTGTGGTGTGGTGTGGTGTGGTGTGGTGTGGTGTGTGTGTGTGTGTGTGTGTGTGTGTGTGTGTGTGTGTGTGTGTGCATATGTTTGTGTAGACTGTGGAATAGGCTTTAAAACTCACAATGATCTTCCTGCCTCTGTGTCCCGTTTGCTGGCACTATAAGAATGCACTGCCACTTCCAGTTTGAGAAATAATTTTTATGATCTAAGTCTCCTCTTCTTATGGTGGACAGGGAGGCAAGGAGACAGTGTTGGGACCCCTGATACTGGAGATACAGATATCAGTGATGCTCTAAAAGTATTGGGAATGGAAGCTGGATGCTCTGAAAGAATCTTCAGTGTTCTTAACTGGTGATTTATTTTCCTACCTATGTTTTCTATTCTTGACTATGTTTCCCATCCAAGGTAACCCAGTCAGGGATAGATACCAGATGTTGATTAAAATGTGGAATTCTCCAGAGAGAATTAACCTCAGGCAAAGATGAGATCCCCAATTATCCAATACAACATGGTCAGCCCATTATATATGTAACAAAAATGGATGCAGCAGGTTGTTTTAATGTATTTCAGCATACTTATTCAAATACACTTAAAAAGTAAGAAGTTCAAAAGGATTTTGGAAGAGATAGAATGAAGAGATAAAAGGAGAAAGTGATGTAATATCTCTTGCTTATCAATTTAGGGAAAGAAATTTTAAATGAAAATGGTGCTAGATTGACAGCTCAGCAATTAAGAGAACTGGGTGTTTTTATAGAGGACCTAGGTTCTATTCGCAGAACCCACTTTGTAGCTAACCATTTGTTGTAACTTACTCCCAGGCATCTTGTGCCTTATTCTGACCTAAACACAGACACATACAGGCAAAACATTGTATACATATTTTTTTTTAAAGTTTAGAAAAAGGGAAGAATAGTTTTTTTTACAGTGATGTCATGGCCGCCAGCCATAAAACAAGCCAGGGCTCATTCAAATGAACTCCTACCTGTGTTGCATGAAAGCAGCTGTGACCTACTATTAAGCCAGCCTGCTTAGAGGGAAAAGCATTTTTATTATGAGGTTGATAGAGATCATTATATCCATCTATCTAGTAGCAAAGTAAACAGTGCTGTTAGGTGACTTTTCCTTGAAAATATCTGTATTTGTGTTCTCTTTCTTTTGTATCTGTGAGAATTGTGGCAAAGGTACAGTTATCTTTTAGATCAAACATCAAGATTGACAGGTCACATAGGCCCCCAAACCATCTACATTATATAGGGTCATTTCCTTGATTTTCAGATAAGACCTTGCGGTACAAGATGAACAGGCCAGAGACATTTCTTCCCATCATTTTTATAATTTATATATGTTCCTGCATAACTTTGAGGTAAGAATATCCATAAATGTGTCTGTTTTTACATTGGGATCATGATTAGAAGTAGATTTGTTAACTTAGCAAGCATAAGAATAGGCAGAGTTCTACATGAGTATGTCCAAACTCGCTGCTCAAAATCCACATGCTTCCTTTGTTTAGGAAAAGCATTGTTTTGGAAATAATTCCCATGCTCTCCTTGCCTCCTGTAGTTAAGAAATCTTTCTCATTGTATCTGTCTTGTCTGTTGTGATAGCTATTCTTTATACTCAAGCTGACTATTTCATTAATTAAATAAAACCCAAAAGATTTGTGTACACCTGTGAAGGACTTTTCTTAAAGGTTTTAAAATTAAAGACACATCTTTAATCTGGACCATTTGAGGTGATAAGATCTACTTTTAGCTGCTTGGTGGCAGCAAATACTTTTAACTGCCGGAAGTAGAAGCATTTGGATTTTCTTTGTTTGAGGCCAATCTGCTCAACAGAATGAGTTTGAGGGCTACAAGGATAAAAAACCTTTCTTGAAGTCACAAAAAAAAACCAGTCAACAAAGAATAAGATCCAACTTTAATCTGGGTAACAACTCTTGGTGTCAGCCTACATATATAAAGGTTATTGAAGAAGGAAGTTCTCTCTTCACCTGCTTGCCCTACCTCTGATTACCAAGTTTTTTACTTTACTAGCATTAGAGCTTACTTCCTTAAAATTCTGGTGTATACTGAAAACTAGCTGAGATGTCCAGCCTCATGTATTGAACAACTACTGGACTTTTCAAATGTCTACTTGTAGACAGTCATTTTTAGAGTAGCTCTACCACAGCTTATGAGATATTCTAATAAATTCACTATCTAACACAAGAAGAGATTCATTCTACCAGTCCTGTTTATTAATATTCTGATCCTGCCCCTTGGCTGCACACAATGTCCTGACATAAAAGCTTATTCTTAAGGGGAATTTTCCCCCCCCCTCTCTCTCTCTCTCTCTCTCTCTCTCTCTCTCTCCCTATCTCTCTCTCTCTCTCTCTCTCTCTCTCCTGCTTTCCTCCCAGGAAGTGTGCACATGCTTTGACTCCTCCCTCTCTTCCTCCCCCCTCTTTTTCCCTCTTTCTCTTCTCCTCTCTTCCCCCACTAAATAAACCTCTTCACTGAGTGCTGTCTGCATGTCCTCTTTGTGTGTCACCAGCAGCAGGGCACCTTGGCTGTCTACCTGCCAGAGCCTTCTTTATACAATTCATAGCACTGTTCATGTACAGAAGCTTGAATAATGCATTGTTCTGTTTTGTTTTGCTTTTTCACCTTCCATAGGATAAGATGTGCTGACTAATAACAGTGCTTTTAAACATATTCTTCAGCTCACTATTATGCTTTAAATATTCAACTTTCCTTGAAGCCTACCCTTTATTATTATTCATTTGCCAACAGTGTGCTCTGATTTTCAGGAATACAACTCCTAAAGCAATGAAGCCATTTCTGATGGGAGAAAGACCTATTATCTTGTTTGTGATCTACTTCCTGCATTTCTTTCCTGGTTGTGTGAAGTCCCTGTGACAACTTGGTAAAAAGTGTGTTCAGTCTACCTAACCTCAGTGTGAAGTTACAAATACATCTCCTTTGGTGTCTTTAAATCTCTCTTTAGTTGTCAATATTCTGGGTACCCTTCAACCTGTGTGACATGGAATCCCTCTACCCCACATAATATTTTGGGCTGTACATGCTAGCCACACTGTGTCCAGAATGAATAAAGGAAAGTGCCTATCAAGAGCAGAAAGATAGCAGGGTCTGCTATTGGAGCCAGGGACAAGTGCTATTGAAATGCAAATGATTAGAAAAGGTCTGGGTCTGTGGTGGAAGGCAGGGTCAGGAACCATTGTGGTGTGAATTTAAGCACAGTGTAACCTTATGGGAGATGATCTTGTCACCAGGCCTCACTAGCCAATCAAGCCCTCCAGGTGACCTGCCAGTCAGAAGTGGTGCAGGGTTCTTCCAACTGCTAGCTTCAAACTTGGCTTTGAAGAGAAACTGGCAAAAGTAGTTTTGTGTTGTGTACTGTGCTGTGTGTGCTGGTGCAGAGGGCTGAGCAGAGAAACAGGGTGAGCTGGAAAACCACAATATTGTGAGTGAGGTGCAGGAGTCAGAGTGGTGGGTCTTTCTCAGATCTGGGTGGGAAACTTCAGCCAGAGTGCCTGTCCTATGAGGTCCCATATGGTCCTTGAAACTTCCTATTCCCATGGCGGCTCTCTATAACTTTGCCCTGTGGGCCAAATCTGTTCAGAGAATTGGGACTAGGGAGGTGTGTATAGAAACATCTTTGTAGTGAACTTCAATATTCTTTTGGTGCAGTCATTGAAAGCAGGCCTAGTTTGTCCAGTACCTTCTAGAGGTTCAGCACTTTATATTTAACTTTCATGTGTAAGATCCATTTATAGTTAATTTTGTGGAGGTTGTTAAAGGCATCGCATGAGTTGGGTAACACTCCACAACTAAGATGTGAGAGAGAAGAGTTGAAATGGTGATATAAAGGATTTACTCATTCTTAGGAGATAGTAAGTCTCACAAAATAGAATTTAACTGAGGGAATACTGCCTGAAAAAAAAGAGACAGGCAGATCTCTATGAATTTTAGACCAGCCTGGTCTACATAGCAAGATCCAGGACAGGCACCAAAGCTACATGGAGAAATCCTGTCTTAAAAAAAAAGGAAAAATAAAAAAAAAATACTCAAAGTTAAGAGTATTGTAGCCAAGCCTGTTAAAGATTAGGACAGCAGGGTACACATTTGTTCATGATTATTGTCCAGATATTTGCCTGCAAACCATTACAAAGAAGCCACCCCTGATTTACAAAGCCACTTGGCCTAACACTATATCAAAGAATGGGACTGTAACAAGCTGCTCATTGAGGCATTACAGGGTCATAACCAAACTTAAGTCCTGGCATGCCATAAAGTTCCAGGTTTCTTCTTGAGAAAATCCTACTTCTGCCAGATGGACAATATGACACCAGGTGACAACTATTTGAAAAGTAAAACACTAGCAATTCAGTGGTGCTGTATGACTTTGCCCAGCACTCACTCAAGAGGCAGAGGCCAGTTCATCTCTGTGAGTTTGGGGCCAGCCTGGTCTACAGAGTTATGTCCAGGACAGGCTCCAAAGCTACACAGTAAAAACCTGTCTCAATGGGAAAAAAAGGAAAAGAAAAGAAATGAGAAGGGAAAAAGAAAAATGAAAAGTAGAACACTCTTGGATTAAGTTCTGTACTGATCAAGCATTTCTTTCCTTTAGACCCTCAGGCAGGAATTTGGAAAATTCTTGGGAGAGCTAGTAACAGTCCGGAGCCTAGGCTTTGGGATCTTTCCCTAAAGGCATAACGTGTTGATAATAAAACACAACTCTTTCCCTAAAACCAGGAATATGCTTTGAAGAGCTGGTGATGGTCTTGAATCAGGGCCTTTGTCGTGGGATTGCTTCAGATTCTGAGAATCCAACGCTTTCACTAAATACGGCTATGGTTATCCATCCATAGATTACTGTGGGCTTAGTTAGTAATATTCTTTTTGTTTTGTTTTGTTTTGTTTTGTTTTTCGAGACAGGGTTTCTCTGTGTAGCTTTGCCCCTTTCCTGGAACTCACTTGGTAGCCCAGACTGGCCTCGAACTCACAGAGATCCGCCTACCTCTGCCTCCCGAGTGCTGGGATTAAAGTCATGCGCCACCAACGCCCGGCAGTTAGTAATATTCTTAAGATACCCTGTTTTCTGCTTGTGCAGCATGGTTTGATTAGCCTTCTCTCTGAATCTGTCCTATTGTATGATACTTTCTGCTGACTTCCTAGAAGTTTCTCATTTCCTTCCATTTTGCCTCGAGAAGTAGTATAAAGGTGTTATTCTTCTTAAGAAGCATAGTTGTCATGAGACATACCTTGTGCAAGACCTCCCCACCCCACCTTTTAGCTTTTCTACTTTATACTTTTGCTCTTTTTCTCATCCCCTGTGATCTTCACCTCAGGACCCTGTCACTGAAGAAGGTCCTGCTGTTTCACATCACTGGGGTATTTAAGTAATAATTTTGGAAATATCTTTATTGTATAAGTTTCCCATCTGTCCAAGGGGGTAGACTTGCAGTCTTCTGTCCCTATCTAAATTGTTCAATGTGCAACCTGAAGACTAAACCTAAATGTCACAAGGTTGATAGAATATGTGGAATGCAAAATTTAATCACAGCAGGATAAAAGCAAGTTAGAACAAAAAAAATGGAACCAGAGGTGATTTTGTTGGTAGGTAGAACATAAGAATATTGTCTTTTGAAAGAATGTAGAAAATATCTGGACTTTAGGTGGCAAAACTCATAGAAATTTTCACAGAGAACTTTACTGACCTGTCTTGTATGACCAGGAAGATAGGAATGTTAAGAATAATAGCAGAAAGTGGAGACTGAGTGTATAGGATTTCAGTAGGAAATATACTCAATAAAAATTAAGCAGACAGGCAGTGGTGGTGCATGCCTTTAAGCACAATGCTTTGCAGGCAGACGCAGTTGGATCTCTGTGAGTTCAAGGCCATCCTGGGCTACAGAGTGAGTTTCAGGATAGGCTCCAAAGCTACAAAGAAACCCTATCTCAAAAAAAAAAAAACATTTGTATGATATTTTGACTACAAAATTTTATTTGGCTATAGCTCATGGAAGGATTAAACAAAGTAAGTCCTACTCCTAGAAAGCAACTTCTTGCAAAACCTGCTGTACCTGTGGTGTCCATCCAAATTGAGAAGTAAAATTTTGGAGGATCGCCCATCATCTACTAGTCCTGGAAGCAAGAAAAAATCAATAATGAAGGTCATGGATTCTTAGTCTGAGGGTTCAGTTCAGCATTATTGCAGGCTTCTATGTTTGAGAGTCAGAAACCTAGTGAGAAGACTATCAGAGTCCATTTCATGAAGTGGTAAGGATGAAGCCTGATGTTGCTGGTTTTTGTTTTTTAACTCTTTACTCTTCTAGGACCTGCCACTCAGCTCTCAAATAAATCACACACAGGGAGCCTTATTCTTTCTTATAAGTGCCTGGCCTTAGTTTGGCTTGTATCTAGCCAGCTTTTCCTTACTTAAGTTGTCTCAGCTACCTTACATCTCTGGACTTTTATCTTTCTCTATTCTGTATACCTTTCTTTACTTTTTATTCCATGGCTTGCTGTGTAACTGGGTGGCTGTCCCCTGGTGTCCTTTCCTCTTCTTGATCCTTCCTTTTTTCTTCTCAGTTTTGTCCTCCCATTTGTTCTCTCTGCCTGCCATCTCTGACTAACCTTTTCTGCCAAGCTATTGGCTGTTCAACTCTTTATTAGACCAATTGGTATTTTAGACAGGCAAAGTATCACAGCCTCACAGAGTTAAACATGTGCAACATAAAAGAATACAACTTATCTTTGCATCTTTAAAATAATTGTTCCACAGCATAAATAAATATAACACATCCTAAAATAATTTTCCACAACACCCTGGATTACATTTTGTGACCACATGATGTTGGGATACCTAAGGTATGAGACATCTCCCATGGAGCCCTCACTGCATATAGGGAGTTGAAGTAAACAAAGGCATGTGTGAGAAATTGCATGAATAGGGCCATCTGACCATGCTGATACTGAATCCTCATACATCTGAGACAGAGATAGAGAATTTGATGTCTGTCTTGCTCTACTTCAGTCTTGCATTTGCATACTCTTCCTTTGCTATGTCTCCATTTCTCTATTTTAGAATTTGAATGGTATTCTGTAGCATTGTATGTTGGAAAGTTATAATCCATTTTCTGATTTTATAAATGTCACCATCAAGAGACCGTCTTGAGTGTCTGAAGAGACTCTGAACATTTGAAACAGTGTAGGGGCTGTGACAGACTATGAGGATCATTGAAGTGACTAAATGCATTTTCTTTCTAGATGATCATGAGCCTATAGGTACCTGATAAATCAAAGAACATAGTTGATTGAATGAAAAAACTCTCAGACACAATGATATATGTGAACATGTGTCTCTCCTTGGTGACTTTCTTTTGATTGCTTCTTTAGTAGAAGGAGCTTTTCGGAGCAAATTCCTCACTAGGTGTGTGAAATGCATCTCTATAGCCTCAACTGATTTCCTGTTCTTTGTATGTACTGAGTTGTGGGTGAAACTAATCAGCCAGCTTCCTTGTATTGTCATGCCTTTTCCACCATTAGAGAATCTATCTCAAAATTACATAAGATAGAGTAGAAGCAATTGCTATTCATTTCTAAGGCAGTTTGTTAACCTGGTCTTTTAATTTTGTTGGTTATTTTTGAATACACGGTTTTTCTGTGTAACCCTACATGTTCAGAAAGGAGCTCTGTACACCAGGCTGGCCTGTAACTCAGAAAAACCCCTGATTCTGGCTCCAAGTCCATGGATTAAAGTCAGTGAACATTCTTGGCTGTTTTATTCTTATATTATTGGGTGGTGGGCCTGGCATAATATTTTTGTACATGTCAAGCATATACTGTTGTACTGAACTTCACACATATCTTGAATTTTAAAATTTGGCACAGGTCTCTATTCTATGTCTCTATTTGGCAGGTATTAATGACATTAATATTGCTTGAGCCTTCTGAGTCATTGCATTGCAGGTGCATGAACTTCTTCCTGCCTGTTACATTTGTTTTGAGTTTTTAAATGAATAGGAGTATTTTATCTGAATGCATGGATATGTACCATGTGGGTACCTGTTCCTCACAGTGATCAAAAGATGGCCTCAGTAACCCTGATCTTGGAATAATGGATAGTTGTGTTCCCTCATATAAGTACTGACTATTGAGCCCACCTCTATGCAAGACTAGCAAGAGCTCCTTACTAGCTTGCCATCTCTCTTGCCCTGTGTTGATTATTTATGATCAACAGTTATATGGCTAATGCTTTCATATTTCCCTTTATAACTATTTAAATATGAAGTATCTTTTAGTAAATTCTTATTTAAGGTATAGTTTGAATTGGGTCACTTCAGAATTTTTGATGAACATAGAACTAATGTAAATGTATAACTCTTTGTAGGTACTTCAATAAAAAACTTCCTAGTTCTTTCTATCTTTCTTGTTCTACTGACTTTTGCTTGAGAGACGGGGTCTTAACATGTACTATTGGCTTTCCTAGATATGATTTCGCAGACTAGGCTGGGATTCAACTCAGAGGCAGATACACCTGCGTCTGCCTTCTGAGTCCTGCCATTAAAGGCATGAGCCAGTACACCCAGTTTGTCCATCTTATTTTTCTTCTCTATAGGTAGTAATTGTTCATACAATTTCTTTCATGTGTATTCTGTACTGTTGATCTGTTTACTTGTCTCTCCATGTTGTTAATTAGCATTTCTCTTGCAAGGTGATATCCCATTCAAAGTGTACAGAAATGACAGAAGTGATCCTCCTATTCAGTTTCCTTCTAAAGTGACTTGTTGATTACATTAGAATTTGTATGTCATGAAATAAGTGTGCAGAGCATCAGAATTACATGACTATACCCTCAAAGAGATATACTTTTACAATGTTGTCAGTATTAGTTTTCTCTTGTGCACATGTATGGAATATTTTAGAATGCAGTGGCCTACGATGATGTGCATGTCAACTTCACTTGGGAACAGTGGAATTTACTGGGTCCTTCCCAGAAGTATCTCTACCAAGATGTGATGCTGGAAACCTTCGGGAACCTCACTATTATTCATAAGATAGAGTTTTATTCACATTTTAAAATAAGAGGACAACTGTTCTTAGATTTTGGGTGCTACCCTGTAATTTGATTGAGAAAGAATATTAGGTGAATAAATCAGTCATATTCTAAGATTCACTTAAGATAGTAACATACATTTTGAACAGTTTTAAAGAAAATAGCATATTTTCTGTTACTATGTTTTAGGTTACAATTGGGAAGACCATAGTAATGAAGAGCATCTTCAAAGTTCTAGAGGAGATGAAAGGTAATTTTCTTGTGCAGGTTGATACAAATGTGCCTCTGAAGAAATTAAAATGCACCTTGGAAGTTTTAAACAGAAGCAACAATGTAAATAAGCATAGATTAAAGCAAATCAATGATTATTAAATTTTCAGAAAAACATATCTCTATTTTATTTAGTTGAAATAAATTTACAAGGCATTCTTTAAAAAAAGACAAGGGGAAATGCCTTAGCAGATATCACCATTTGAATCATAGTATCATGGGAAATGTGCTATAGAACTGCCAATTAATTCATTTCATCCTACTCATATTATGAAAGTGTACATAGTGAGCAGGTGATAATTATATTTTTAAAGCTTTCTAATGATCAAATAGTCAATAGTAATGATAGTGTAATTTGTATACTTGTGACTGTGCTGCTAAGAGAGGGGGCAGTTAGGGTCAAGAATCAATTGGCAATTATGTTGAAGAAAACTTAATCTCTATATCATAAGTCCATGAGTACAGAAAGTCAAACGGTGTAAATTGTTTGTTAAAAACTTTTATTGGTTACACTTCCTTTACTAGATATATAATATGTCACTCTGGATACAAGTCATATGAGAATAGGGATATGGAAAGACATAACATACTGATTTCTTAGAAGAATTAGAAGATATATAGCAGTCCTCTTATTGAATATATGTGTTTAATTTGATGCAAGTATACAAGTAATTAGTTTTCCAGGTACATTTTTGATGCATCAACAAAATCACACTGTAGAAAAGTTCTATCAGTACTAGGACTTGCAAAAGTTCCTTTTTCTCCTAGTTTATTTGGTAAATGTAGGATGACTCACAGTATAGAAAAATGTGTTAATGCAATGCAGGCATTAAAGCTCTGACATTTTCCAGTTCCCTTTAAATAAATTAATAATTTCTTAAATGAAAATATTCTGCATATGTAAGCCATGTAATAAAGGATCACAACTATCTTCACAGATGCAAACCAACTCTTAATAAAGTGGAATAACATGAGTGTGAACAATAATAATACTTTAAAATTTGGTTCTTCTTTACAATTGAACCAAATTATAAAATTAATTCATACAGATATAAAGATTAAACATTGTATTAGATGTGATAATGCTTTTACATGTCCCATTATTTTTGCAGTCATGAACAAAAATCATACTGGAAAGAAACATCCTATATATACTCAATGTTATAAAGACCTTGCAGATCCTAGTACTCTTCAAATTCATGAAAAAACACATACTGGAGAGAAACCCTATGAATGTAATCAATGTGGTAAAGCCTTTGAAATTCAAAGCCATCTTCAAGAACATAAAAGAAAGCATACTGGAGAGAAACCCTATGAAGGTAATCACTGGGGTAATGCCTTTTCATGTGAAAGTATACTTCAAATACATAAAAGAACACATACTGGAGAGAAACCATATGAATGTTATCAGTGTGGTAAAGCCTTTGCATGTCATAACAATCTTCAAACACATAAAAGAACACATACTGGAGAGAAACCATATCAATACAATCAGTGTGCTAAAGCCTTTGCATGATTCAGTAGTCTTCAAAGGCATACAAGAACCCATTCTGGAGAGAAAACCTATGAATGTAATCACTGTAGTAAAGCATTTACATGGCTCAGTAATCTTAAAATGCATAAAAGAACACATACTGGAGAGAAACCCTATGAATGTAATCTGTGTGGTAAATCCTTTGCATGATTCATTCATCTTCAAAGGCATACAAAAACCCATCCTGGAGAGAAACCTTATGAATGTAAAGAATGTGGTAAAGCCTTTATATGTCAAAACAGTCTTCAAATGCATAAAATTACACATACTGGAGAGAAACACTATGAATGAAATCTGTGTGGCAAAGCCTTTGCATGATTAAGTCATCTATTTTCAAAGGCATAAAAGAACACATACTGTAGAGAAACTCTATGAATGTAATGAATGTGGTAAGGCCTTTGCACATCACTAAGTTTTTCAAACACATAAAAGAAAACACACTGGAGAGAAATCCTATGAATGTGATCACTGTAGTAAAGCCTTTTCATGGCACAATAGTTTTCAAATGCATTACAGAATACATACTGGAGAGAAACCCTATGAATATAATCAGTGTGGTAAAGCCTTTGAATGTCACAATAGTCTTCAAAGTTATACTAGTACCCATTCTGAAGAGAAACCCTATGAATGTAAACAGTGTGATAGAGCCTTTACATGTAAATAAAGTCTTCAAATGCATAAAAGAACACATACTGGAGAGAAACCCTATGAATATAATCAGTGTGGTAAAGCCTTTGCACTTCATAGTAATCTTCAAAAACATAAAAGAACATATACTGGAGAGAAACACTATGACTGTTATCAGTGTGGTAAAGCCTTTGCCCTTCACAGTACTCTTCAATGGCATAAAAGAACACATACAGGAGAGAAACCCTATGAATGTAATAAGTGTGGTAAAGACTTTGCACAGAACAGTACTCTTCAAATGCATGAAAGAACACATACTAGAGACAAACCCTATCAATGTAATTAGTGTGGTAAAGCCTCTGCATGTCATAACAATCTTCAAATACATAAAAGAACACATACTGGAGAGAAACCCTATGAATGCAATCAGTGTGTTAAAGCCTATGCACAACTCAGTAGTCCCCAAATGCATAAAAACACACTGGGGAGAAACCCTATGAATGTAATCAATGTCTCAAATGCATGGCTCAAAATTTATCAGATGCATAAAAGAAAACATACTGGATAGAAGCCCTATGAGAAAGCCTTTGTATGTAACAGTAATCTTCAAAATCTTGAGAAAAAGTCATACTGCACAAAAACCCTAGACATATAGTCAGAGTGGTAAGTTTTGCGCATTATACAGGAACAAAATATTTTGTGTGTAATTAGTCTATTAAAGCCTTTCCATATTACAATAGCCCTTGACTACCTGAAAAAAAGATATGATGGCCATCTGTTTATAAAGTGTTTGGTAAGATCTTTAGCCAGCACAATTGTAATCAGTTATGGAATGTTATGTCTTCAGTAGAAAAGTATTTGACAGTGCCAAAAAATGTTCAAGCATTGTGGTGTCTGCTTTTATATTGTTTACAGCAACACATTCATGGAAAATATGTTCATGAATTTATGAAGGCTTATATAGAGAGTAATGAGGCAGCCACATAAACAAACTCTGACCCTGAGAATAGGGCCAGTGAAAGACACACCCTTTAGGCCTGAAATCAGAGTGAAAAACATCCTGACACTGAAACCAGAGTCAAAGAAACACACTTTGTTCCTAAATCCAGAACCAGTTATAGAAACACCCTGATCCTGAAACCAGAATCAAAATTTTAGAAAGGGACAGTAAAACAAACACACTTTGGACCTGAAACCAGAGACAAAGAAACACAATCTAACCTTGACCAACTAAGCACAAATCCAATCATTCCTTGAGCGTGAAACCAATCAATTCTTGAGCACAAAATCCACCCATTATTTGAGCTTTTCAAGTCCTGTGTCTGTTGATTTGGCAGCTGCCTTTTTTCTCCCTGGGAGATTCTGGAACTCTGCTAGGTTCCTTCCTACCAAATGTATATCTTGAATGCATTTTGGGTGAAGACTTTTCACTGGAGTAGATGAAAATCTGACTATAGGATTGGATCAGAAAAGCAACAGACTGCTCTGCTGGCAAACTCCCTTAAAAGATCAGAGCTGAAGTAACTTTTCAACAGAGCCTGCTACAGTTCTGCACCATTTCACCCCTTACTTGAATGAAGCATAGAAGTAACAGTTTGAGCTCTAGCTGAGAAGAAATGGACATCTCTGCTAGAAACTCTAATAGAGCAGAACAGAAAATGAATTGACAGTTCTGCTGAGAAACTCCCTCAGGGGAGTGGAGGAGAGCAGCAATGGATATCTCTCTTGGGAAATTCTCTTAGTTGTGTGGAGCAGAGCACAACTGTAAGTAGCAGTAGGATTAATACCTTTTGCAGGGAGACTGTTTCCCACTGAATCCCAGCATCAAGTGTAGCCTGACTTCTCAGTATTCAGGTTACCTTCTCTCTCACAACAATAGGTATCCAAGATATCTTCCCTTCATAGATCTAGGTAAAAGCTGAATTCTGACAGTTTGAGTATATTTCCCTCCAGAACTCTAAAAACTTGCACTAGTCTTAATTTTTTTGATTTATTGAGACAAGGATTCTCTGTGTAGTTTTGGAATTTGTACTGCTGATTTAAATAGTATTGTAATCATTTTAATTTTGTACTTCTCTTAAACTCTTAAACATGAAATAACTAATTCAGATATAAAATTTTATGTATTTGTATTATTTCCTTTTCTGTCATGATATACTGTCCAAATCAATTTATAAATGAGTATAATTTGGCCCTTAGTTCCAGGGGGATACAGTATCAGCATGAAAGTGGTATGGCAATAAGTGTCAGACATGGCAGCTAAAGCAGGAGTCTATGAACTCATATCCTTAAACTGTAGCCTGAAGCAGAGAATGGTACCTGTAAATGGTATGTGGATATATTTTCTCAAAGCCTACCCCCAGTCACATATTTATTCCAGCAGAGCAGCATAACCTAAAAATTCCCAAATGATACCACCAACTTGGAAGTATTGATTTCCTGGCTTCAAGCCTACATGCTAGCTTTCTGTTACAGGAACCATTTCATGATGAAGAAAAACTCTGAAAGCATTTAGATGCCTCAACACCTGCTACAGTAATTAATGCTTATAAGAGGAAGAACTTTCATGTAAAATTGTTTCTTTAAACAGTTGTTGTACCTGTAATTGTGTGATGTCTCTGTGTTTGTGTGGGTATGTGATCATGCAATCTGGTTCCTGAAAATGTTAGACCTTTGGATCTTGGAGATGAATGACAAGAAGTTGTCAAAAATCAGACCTTGCTCCTGGGAATGAACATTTCTTAACTGCCCAGTCATATCTCTAGTGCTGTAAATTTTTTAAAGTTTATTTATATCATTTTGAAGTGTGGAAATGAGGACAAACTCATACAAGAGAAAAACACTATTCATGTAAACAATTTGGTAAAGACTTTAGAAATCACAGTTGTCTTCAGCTTCAAGAAAAAGAAATGTTTCATGTATTTTACATCATACACTTGAAGTTCACTTAGGACTAATGGTGGAGATCACTGCATTGTAATTTCTATCTTGAAACTTTTGAGGTAGATACTAAAGTGTGCAATATGTGTGACAAGTACATTTAGTGATATTTCTTTTGTTGCCATTATATTTCTCCTATGCTTTTTGTTCATTTTCTATTGTTCTTTTCTTAGTGATAGGTATTTTTCTGCTGTAATGTATAGAATGGTATACCCATAATCCAAGTGGTCCACTGTTTGCTTAAATATCGGGCAGTATGTGATCGTACTTTTCAGGTAAGGTTGTCTGTAAAATGGTAGTGAGTTTTTGTTGTGGCTTTATTTTTCATATTTTCACAAACTCCCTTGAGATATGTGCTTGTAATTCTGTTTGGATTGGATGTTAGTAGTGATTCAGGGATACATTTGAATTCTTGATCATCATGTATTCACCTCCTGAGTACAAGTCCAAATGTCGATGTTGTACTCCCATTATGTATGCTTTTTTCAACAAAATTTAACAATGTTAATGTTAAAATGCTTAATGGAAGAGAATATAAAAAACATTAAATACCTCATGTATGTATTTAAAGCAGTGTTTTCATTTATCTTGTAAAGATGTAATAAAGTAGGATAATCAGCAATCCATCATGCACATCAAACCATAGCTTGCTATGTTATATATATAGGATATATATATATATATCATTATAGATATAGATATAGATATAATTTGATGTTCCATGACTGTCCCATCTACATGAGTTAACCATTTGGCATTTCAGCTTCAAGTACTTCCTTCCAAGAGAATTATCCAGAGATGTCAGGTAATGTAATATCACTAAGATTTCTTTTTTAAGAAACATTTATGTGACATGTGATGTGATTATGGGCTGTAGGCTCATGGCAGATATGTGAAGACCAGAAGACAGCTTTTTGGTTTCTACTTTTAATCCTCTTAATAGGGTGGTCATTGTCTGGCTTCCAGGTTTGCACACCAAAGACCTTACCAATGAGACATCTCACTAGTGCTCAAATAAGATTTGTAAAAATACTACAACATTAAATTATTGTCTTATTTTCAGATTG
>CABHPQ010089615.1:0-26360 GCA_902168405.1 Peromyscus aztecus
CCCCCCCCCCCCCGGAAAAAAAAGAAAAAGGTAGGACAATGCCACATGCCAGTAAGCAGCTTTACTCCATGTTTCCTGTCCTGACTTCCCTCAATGATAGACTGTGATAGGGGAGTGGAAGCCAAATAAACCCTTTCCTCCCCATGTTGCTTTGGGTCAGAATGTTTTCTCATAGCAGCAGAACGCTAACTAGGACATGAGGTTTGTAAGTTGGCTTTGAAGCTTTAGTATTAAGCCCTGCTCTACAATAACAGTCCTATGCGTCCTGTCATTTGTGTTGCTATAAGTCATAGGCTTAAACCTTACATTAAAGGATTTCATCTTCCAAAAATCTGAACTCATGACCCTAATCTGAAAGCATAGTACAGATTTAATGGATGACTAATCAATTATTCATGTCTGTCAGATGTGACAAACCAGTGGGGTTGTTCACTGAGACCATGTCTAAAAACCTGCTATTGCTACAGTGGCCACCCCCAACTCTACCTAAATAAGAAATCTGCCGTTAATAATCTTAAATTATGCTGGGTTGCCTTCCTTGCCCAGCCTTAATACAAGGCCTCAACTTGATAGGCCATGCTTTGTTGGCACCCATGGGAGAACAGAAACAGAGGTGGATTGGGGTGGCACGGGGGGGGGGGGGGGGAGAAGGGAAACTGCGATAAGGATGTAAAATAAATGAAAAAAATTAATAAAAAACAATCAAGTTATTCTTTTAAATTTTTATGGTCAGAAGCTTAAAACAAAACTTAAAATATAAGTATAAAACTTACTGTATACTTGGCTATACTGTAACAAATTACATTGAAAATAGCCAAGGAATATTCAGGCCATTTCTTTTTTCAAGGAATCATTTATTGGGCTCAATGGAATAGTTCTATTTAGTGTGTACTTACTTACACTATGTCTTATTTTGTGGTAGTATTATCAATCTTAACATATATGAATGAGAAAATTCTTTTAACCTAATATTTAATGAAAGATATCAATTCATTTATAATATTCATTCTAAAGTTAATGGTTTGCATAAACATGAACATATAAAAGGAAAAGTTTTCTTAGTTAGGTAATGTTAGCTCATGTTAGTCTAAAATATTGGTCTCTGGCTAAGAAAAATAGCAATGGCTTAATGGAGTAATTGATATAGGCAGGTGGGAGATGGCCAGCTGATTTGAAAAATTCATGCTTTAAGGAGGAAAATTACAAAATGACCATTCTAAATATCTTGATGATAGCAGCAATAATAAATTGAATCATTTGCCTTGAATTTGAATAATTTAGAATTTAAGACAAGGCAATGCAGCTGCATGCAAATGAAGTAACTGTCAGTTGTTTTCTGTCTTCCATGAAGGAGTCATTGTTCCTGGTTTTCCCGTGTATTATGAGGAATGAGACTCAGCAAGCAGACGGCTTCTAAGAACCAGCTATGTACACCATTTAATAACAAAATTCACCGAGGATAGGGATGGTGCAGAGCTATGCTCCAGGTGTGCTAACAGGTGAGGGTGACATGCTGACAGTGACGGAAGCCGGAAGCTTCCCTGCCTTTCTAGTCTTCTCCTTTGGCTACTCTGGGGAGGACGGAGAAAGGGGTCTCTGAAAGCACATCAGCAAGAGATGCCTTGCTATTTCCATTCAGTCCTAAATAGGCTAGTAAGGCAAAAAGAAGCCGAAGAACACCGAATGCTCCTCAAGCCTCCAAGGTTCCAGCTACAAAAAATGGATGCTTAGGAGACTGGACTTGACCTCATTAACCACTTAATTCTGGTCCACCCTGGTTCTCTATAATGAGCAGATGACAAAGATTAGAAAAGGAAACTCACGGTCACATCCAGTGATGAGATTTCTCGTAGCTCTTTAAGTTAAAGCATACCAAAGAAATGCAAAGACCTAGGAGGTTTAACTGAAAGTCAGCTAGCTTGTGTTGTCTGACAAGTCTTTCTACCATGCACCGGGCCAAACTGTAAGGAAAGCTATGTGAGAGTCTCCCACAGGGAGTGGCTGCCTTCAATCACTGAAATCCAGGTCTAAGACAAATAAACTTCTCCCTCTGCAGGACTAGTCTGTGGGTTTTTTTTTCCCACCCCTGGGATGGTGTCTTGCTTATATAGCCCAAGCTGGCCTAGAACTCCATATGTAGTCCAGGTTGGCCTTGAACTCACTAGCCTCATACTTTAGCCTCCTGAGCACTGGAATTACAGATGTGTATCACCCTGCTAGACTTTAAGGACCAGCTTTCAGAATATACTCTCTGGAGCCTGGCAGGGTGGATCATGCCTATAATTCCAGCACTCAGAAGGCAGGGACAGGCAAGAAGGGCAGGAATTCAAAACTAGCTTTGGTTGTATGTAAGTTTGAGGCCAGTTTGGGCTATATGAAACTTTGTCTCCGAGAGAAAAAGTATTTATCTGCTCCATGTTTTCATTTATGAGGAAATGAAGTATGGCTTTATGATAAGCTCAAATGTTGTCAGTGAGGAAGCAGACCATTATGCCATAACTTTTATAAACATGATAAAAATGTTTAAATGGTTAACTGGCAATCCATATGCAAAGTAAATGTAAACGTAACTTCCAGGGCCTCAACATATAGTCTACCAACACAAATCAGGACTTCTACAAGGGTCAGAGGATATGTAAAAATGGTAAGTACTTAGTGATGATGGGATTTGGCTATGAGCGAAGATCGAGTGATGACTTTTTATTTTTTCAGGCTGTTTCCCTAAGGTAGTTACAATTGTTACTAATACTCAGTGATTCAGCCTGTCACCTACGTCACAGTATCTAGTTTCAAAAACCTGTTATTGTATTTGCTTATGTGTGATATATGTATTTGTTTATATGGGTGTGTGCACAGGTTCATGTGGAAGCATTGTATGTGTGTGTGCTCGTGTGTGGAAGCCAGAAGGATGACATTTGCTTTTGGAGACAAGTCTCTTACTGAACCTGGGCCTCATAGACTTGGCTAGCCCGGATGACGAACGAGCTCCAGGTCCTCCCGTCTCCACTGCACTCCAAGCACTGGGGTTCCAGGTGTTCACTGTTTTATGGAGGTGCTGGAGATCTGAACTCTGGTCCTCAGGCACTTTACCGACTGAGCCATCTCCCAGGGCCAGTATCTAGCTTCTTATAGCCAAGATAAGAACATTATATAGGAACTGGCTTACCGAGCCAATCTTTTCACCCCTTTGAGATTCTTCTTGAGACTCTTGTCAATGTCCACGGAAGATCAATTTGGACTTGCTTAGCTAGTTGTCTTTAATGTCATAGCAAAAAGAATAAAATGGTCTCTAGCTTCTGGAGCAGTTTTAGGTAACTGCTACATTCACATTACATGACTAAAATGGCTGAAGATATGAGCTAAAGCAAATTTTAAAATATAAGCTAATGGGCCAGTGAAATGACTCACCAGTAAAAATGCTTGCAGTCAAGCCTAATGATCTGGGTTCAATCCCTGGAACCCACATGATGGGAGAAAAGAACTGATTTCATACACACCATGGCACACATGTGTCATGTTACATGCACACTGTGGCATATATGCAACACACACCTACTTACCCATATCCACACATGCATACAGCCGTACAAGGTAAAGAAATTAAAGTGTAATAAAAAATTTAATATAAACCAAATAATTTTAGGGTAATACATTTCAAACTAATGTATTTTGCTAAGTAGTACTTTAGGGACCCCAGATCCTGTCCTTAGTTTTAAGAATGTTAATACTTGCCTGCTCATGGATAATGTCAGACAATTCCTTTACCATGTCTCTAAAATTGGATTTTAGCCCTTCATGGTACTCGACTTGATCCTCTTTAATTAGCCGCTCATTTAGTTCAAGTGCAATGCTACACGCCTGTATGAATTTCCTGTGGATGAACATGAAAACACAAAAGAGTTTTGTTACTTATTCTTACAAAGTATCACCAACCATCAGTTTGACAATTTACTTTGACTATGACTTTCATAAAGAAAGATTGGAATTTTCCCCTTCCTCACCATTAGTTACGGTCACTTCTGAAGTCTCAAATACACTTTAACTTTTTTATCTTTCTTCTCTGCTTTCTGATCTGTTTTTTTTTTTTTCTGATCTGTTTTAAAACCTGGCTCAGAACCTGGTGCATGTCTTTCATACCATCACTCAGTAGGCAGAGGCAGGTGGGTCTCTGTGAATTTGAGCTCAGCCTGGTCTACATAGCCAGCTATGGGCTAGCTTAGGCTATGTACTGAGACCCTGTCTCAATCCAAAACAAAAATCAATACCTGGGAAGCTTAATGGAATTATTTCCTGTCACTCATTCAAAAAGAATTCATTTGGGGCTTACTATTTGGTCAGTAGTGTTGTGTATTACAGGTGTGAAGTACTTGGGCCGGTAGGAATAGGGACACAGAGTAGAGGACCTACCATAAAAGTCTTCCCCCCCATTATTTCTTATGTTTATATTAATTTTTATTCATTTATTTTTCATGTGTTTAATGCATACAATTAAGAGTGGATGCACAAGCGGAAAAAGTACCCCATGTTTTGTATTCCTGTCATAGCAACTAGTAGAGTTTTTTGTCCATGCCAGGCATATACTATTAATAAATACTGGCTACTCTGCAACCTGGAACAGATAGATGATGGCTTGCGGACAGAAAAAGTCAATGACAAAAGTCAGGAGCAAACAAACGTATAGGTTACTATCTTTCTCCTTAGTCTACTTTACTCAATTTGTCCTCATGTTCTATAATTAAATTCTGTTTACATACGAAGCAGACTTGTTTTTTTCCTGACTGTTCAGACATGCCTTAACTTACAGGGCTCCTGACTGCAAACAAGCTAAGGCATTCTCCAGACCTGCAGAGTCCAAGTGGAAGTGAGAACACAGGGAGCAGAAGGAAGTCTGTGCAACCTTTCCAGCTCCACTTCGCTCCTTCCCTAAATGGTCTGAAATGCTATAATGCAAGGTCAATCGGGCAAAGAAGGAAATCATGTAATGAATGTAGGCTTGTGTTTGTGTCACTTAAAATATCCAAAGCAATAAAGTAAGCTGGCATATTTAATCCCTTGGGTCACAGGAGTAGTGTTAGTACCTCAGAGCATGAAACAGATCATATGGTTCCTGACTACTTAAAGTGCCATTGGGAGGTCAATTAATCAGTGCAAATGCAGAACGCAGAGAATGCCCTTACTTGGTAAACATTTTTATTGCTGTTTTTTGAAGAAAATGGAAGAAAAGAATAGATGTATGAACTGAAGACTAACACTTACCTAAACATGTCTTTCAACTCATTCACTTTCTTAGGGGGATACTTGGTAGCTTGACTTTCACTTAGGAAAGCCCTCGCATAGGCTAATGGACCAGCATTGACCTAAATTACACAAGAGAAAAAATTGACAGTGTGGCCAGCATGTAATCATAAGGAGATTTTGCATTTTCCTTTTCATTAAAACCTCCAAGGGCTGAGGGGATAGTAGATACACAATAAAATACAGAAGAAACCCATAGCTTAGAGATCTATTTAGTATGCTCATGAGACGTTTGTGTGAAAAATCATTAACTAAAGGGATTAATCTGGTAAAATTGATACACCAATAAATTAGTTAATGATTTCTGACATATAAATACAGGGCTTGGCTGGTCTTAGAGGTTTATGTTAAAGTCCTCTGACATAATACACAATTCATAGAAATTGAATGTGATTTATTTCTTACGTTCAAAAGAATACAGATCTGTTTTTCACACCCAATAAGAACATAATACACAACTGGAGTCAGTGCTTGCTCTGTGCCCTTACAAAAGTGAGAGAAACAGCAAAAGCATTTTTGTGCTTATTGGGCAACCAACGTACCTGCACAGAGACACAGCCCTGCAACTTCAGCTGAAGCTGAATCATGTCCACATCAGCCGAGGAGCAAAGCTTGTGCAGCTCTGCAGTTTTATCTTTTATTTCATCAGTAGCAACATCAATTGGTTTTAAATTCACCTGCTGCTCACAGGTTATCGGAATCCTCTTTTTCACATATGGAAATGAGTTTGAAGCTACGAAAATGCAAAGACCGACTTTAGAAAACCTTTTATTCGGTGGAATTCAAGGAAAAAACAAACAATCACCTTGTTTATGCCTTCTACTTTTTCTAGAAAAATTCCTTAGGGTGCCAACCCGTTCCTTCTGCTTCGAGATGAAAGATAAATTATCTTTATGAGACACCTTTAAGCCGTTAGGAGTGACATATGGAGAAACGATGGTTTATTACAAGGATGTGTTTGTATAAACTTGTAAAAGAACAAGTGATTAACATTTCAGTTAGGTGTTCCTGCTGGCCAGCTGGGACTTGTGTATATGAGAAAGCACCAAGACAGATATGAAAGTAACACAAAGATGCCTACTCACTGGTCAAGATGGTCCGGCGTTTACACTGTTCTTCTATGCAGCCTTGCTTTTTGCCTGATAAGGTATAAGGGGCCTCAAAAACAAATCTGTTGATATTATGATTTCTTTCAAACTCTGTCTTTCTTTCTGTGAGTTCTTTGTCATCGAAATAGGGCTTCACATAAGTGACTTGTATATGAGCAAATTTTGGATCAAGTTCTTTGGCATTTACCTATAAAGAAAATTGTTTGTCTTTTTAAAAAACCAAAATCAATGGAAAGAAAATGGAAGTATAGCTTACTGCTTTGAGACCACACTAGAAACAGTGGCATTACAATGTGCTCCTGATTGACTAGAAAACTACCTAGGGGAGAGCGTAGCTGTGTTTTACAGAGAACTTGTTTATGATTATAAGGGAGGTACAGAAAATCTATAGAGATTACAGAAATACAGGAAGAACAGAAAACACCACTGTAATCTTAGCCCTCAGCAATTAGCATTATCCACATTTTACACATTTCTTTCCATTTGTTTCTATGCATATATATTATGAAAATTGAGATCACACCAAACAGTTTTGTAACCTGATTCCTCAAATACTTATTAAAATAGTTCTGCAATATGTAAATCTACCTTAATAAGAAGATAAGTACTATAGTTTATACTGGAGGATTGACACTATTTATTTACATTATTTGAAACAGGGTTTCATGTTGTATCTCAGGCTGGCCTGGGATTCATTAGGTAACCCACAGTAGCTTTGAACTTGCAGCTGTCCTACTTTGGCCTCTCCAGTGTTAGAATTATAGGTGTGAACCACCACACGTGGCTTGATATGACTTTTAATGGCTGAATGAATACACATGAGTTACTGGATCATTCCCTTACTAACAGACACACTGGACATTTTCTAACACTTTGCTTGCTATTGAAAGTCATACTTTGGTGAACATCCTTGAATTTATAAGTGTGCTTTTTTGTTCTGATTGGTTTGCCTTAGGACACATTTTTCTTAGAAAAAATCTTCAGTTCAAAGATTTATATAGCTTTAAGGATTTTAATAAATTACCCAACTATGCCACAAAAAAGCCTACCGACCTGGATAGCCACAAGCAGTGTTTGATATCATGAGTAGATATTTTTAAAAAGATTTTATTATTTTTATATTTTTATTTTATGTGTATAAGAGTTTGCCTACATGTATGTATGTGTACCATGTACATGAAGTGCTCGCCAAGGCCAGAAGTAAGCATCAAAATCACTGGAACTGGAGTTAAAGACGGTTGTGAGTCATCAGGTGGGTGCTGGGAACCAAGCTGGGTCCTCTACATGAGAAGCAGGGGCACTTAACCACTGAGACACCTCTTCAGCCTTCAAGAGTAGTATTCTTGCCTACATCAGTTTAATCCTAGCCAGCAGAGGAAAGGGATCACAAGAAAACACAGGGATTCTATATGGAAGACAGAGAAGTTTAGTTTAAGGTTGGGGATGTAATTCAGCTGCTAGAGCGTTTGCCTAGCACGTATAAGGTGCTTGGTTCAATTGCCAGTAACAACAACAACAACAAAACACAAAAGTCGAGTATAGTTGCTGGCCATTTCACGAGGCATCTAAACTCCATGCCCAATACTGCTGCTGCTGTCCTTGCTGAAGGTTCATTCACCTGTGGATTCTCAACCAATAAATAGCATTTCTCCTGAACTCCAGACAAAACTCCGGATCTGCTTTCCATGTTTTCCCGACAAAATCTGCCTTGTGTCCTGGGTGCTGGTGACCTGCTTACTATCTTTGCCATTTATCAGTCACGTCTGTCTGTGTTTAGTGAGAAAAAAAAAAAGAAACAAACAAAACCAACAAAACTCTCCCTGCAAACAGTCTTTGTATCTTTCACTCTCCACATATGCAGGGGATGGTATGTCTTAACACAGGTTAACTTCTTTTTTTTTTTTTTTTAAGATTTATTTATTTATTTTGTATACAGTGTTCTGCCTGCATGTATTCCTGCAGGCCAGATGAGGGCATCAGAGCCCATTAGAGATGGTTGTGAGCCACCGTGTGGTTGCTGGGAATTGAACTCAGGACCTCTGGAAGAGCAGTCAGTGCTCTTCTTAACCACTGAGCCATCTTTCCAGTCCCAGGTTAACTTCTTTAAAGCCCTTCTATTTACTTGGCCCTCTCTGGAAACATTAACCTTTCTTTCCTTTTACACTTATCTTAGCCAAAAGACTCAAAAATAATTCTCTCACATTAAAAAGCTGGAATTTTCTAGAAAAACCTCAGTCGAAGTAATTATTTAGCTAAGATAAAACATAAATAGGAAATAAAAGGGCAAGTAGTACTAGTACTACACAGTGTACATATGAATAGCAAAAAAATACCCAAAATCCTTCCGAGGCAAGTCTCTAGGCCCATTTCTCAGGGATAGTCATGAACAACACTTTTTTTTTGGTATCTTTGACTCTAGATAGTTCCTAAACTTGTATAGATAAGTTTATGTGGATTTCTAGTTTTGATACAAATGTACTTACTATCCCTACTGTCCTGCATCTTGCTTTTCATTCTCTGATGACATACTTTGCTATCGTCATACTGATGGGATAAATCCTTCATGCTGCTGGACATGGTGGCTATGAACACCTACACTACGAGCACTGCTGAAACTGAAAGAGCTTGAAGCCGACCTGGTCTACACAGGGAGTTCCTAGCCTGGGTCTCAACCCGGCCCCCCTCCCCCAACGGCCCAAGGAAAAAAACAGCAATAAAAATAAATCACCCTTTTTGTTCCTAGGCAACTATACATTATACATGACATTATTATACATTATTAGTAGTATTCTCATGCAGGTAGCTATATGAGTATCAGGCTCTTCCCAGGCTTTTTTTTTTTTTAGACAAATAGCATTACAAAATAAATGTACATATAATAGAAAACTTTAAATGACACTTTTGGGCCAAAGGACACAGATTTTGTCCTTTGGCAAGCACAGTGACTTGTTTTTGGTTTGGTTTTGCTTGACATGGTAGCTCAGGCTCATAATCTGTCCCTCTTCCCCCAGCCCCCCCAAAAAAACCCACACACAAAAAAGAGAATGCTTTTAGTTTTACTTTTAAACGTTAAAAATTGAATTCCTTATATCAAGTGGCAAAATAGTTGCACAGATCCTATGAATTACCCTTCTGCAGCTTTTAAACCATCTCAGGATGACTTGTGACAGCAAAAACAACATAATGCTAGGCCATTGCTTGTTATGTTATGTTAGTTAGGAACAGCCAGAAGGCAACCATTTTGGGGGAATAGTAATAGATACTCATGGTTCCGGCACTCAAAAGGTAGAGGCAGGTCCTGCAGTTTAGGCCTGCCTAGGTCAGATGCTGTTAAAAAAAAAGTGCTTGGCCAGCATGAGTGTTGTGTAACCACTTCCTAAAGGGTAAAGTCCTCCACCTTGATCCCTAAGATACAGGCTATTCTAAAGGAGGTGAAACCTTCCATTCATCAAGAGACACAATGTTCTTGGACATAAAATATTCCATCATGCCGGGTGGTGGTGGCACACGCCTTTAATCCCAGCACTCGGGAAGCAGAGCCAGGCGGATCTCTGTGAGTTCGAGGCCAGCCTGGGCTACCAAGTGAGTTCCAGGAAAAGGCGCAAAGCTACACAGAGAAACCCTGTCTCGAAAAACTAAATATATATAAATATATATATATATTCCATCTTGCAGGAAAGCTTAGTTAAGGAAGTAAAGAACTCAAAAGCCTCATAGGGTCCCTGAAACTGACCATATTCACTAGGTCTCTCCTTTACCAAGCATATATAAGGGCTGCTGAGAGACATTCACCGACAATCAGCTGCTGGGAAGTGGCTCAGCCCATATGAGCTGCCTGAAAGAGACACTTTCTAGTCTGTGGAGATGCCTCCTTTGTGAGCTGTCATTTAGGGTGGCCTTTTGGTGATACATCTGTCTTTGAGTCATTTCTAGTCTAGTAACTAACATCTTACCTATATTCCTATAAATAACCCTGATAAAACTCGCTGGTTTAACAAACTGAACTTTGGAGACATCCTTACTTGGGCCAATCATTGGTTTTCTATCTGGGATGAGTAGGTGTTTGTTCATGTCTCCCTGGAAATAGTGACATACAACATTGGGTTATGTAGGGAATTCCAGACCAGCCTGAGCTACAAAGTAAGAGCTTGTCTCATAACAAAGCAAAACAAAACGACAAAAAAAAAAAAAAAACAAAAGTCTGCACCTGTGCAGTACAGATGCAGTGTTTTCTGAACATATCAGATCCATGGTTGGTTGACTCTGTGGCTGTAGAATCCACAGCTACGGGGGAGGGGGTGGGGTGGCTATATTTTTATACAAACAGGAATGGCTTCTTGTACAGAAGTCCAGAATGACGTCACGAGTCCTGACGGTGGTTTATCAGCAGCAATATTGGGCTGGTTTTTGGAGGCAGAATGAAAGAGAAAGATGCATGTGGTCCAGAGAGTCTGGCTCACCCGTTACTTCTACAGCAGTTAACACAGGCATGAGCTGAGACTCTGCCGCTGGAAGGACAGGGAATTTTCTACTATCAATTCCATGAAAAACACAAAACTAATGAAACTATAGAGAAGTAGAGAGGTATTGCCAAATATTCATTTGGAACCTTTCGCCACATCTACTTTTAAAGGTCTTAAACCTGTGTTCAAGATAACACCATTCCCAAGAGATGTCTAGGCACATCTAGGAAGTGAAAAGATGAGCTTTTTCTCTGTCAGTGATGTCTACTTGATTTCAGGTGCTTTGTTGCAAGTTACTGAGAAATGTAGCCACAAACTCTGTACAGTGGAAGTACTTTCCTTCCTACCTCAGTAATGAACTCTCATCCTGCAACTGTTAGGTCAAAGGCATTCCGACCGGCTTCCCAAAGGCTGTCTAGAAGGAGTAGTGCATTCCTTACTACACAGCCTCTCTTGCTAGAATTCTCTACACCTTGTTATGGTATGGCCTAATGGGATGGTTAATATTTGGGGCAAGACCAAAAACATCTCTCTGGAAACTGACTTCATTGGAAATGCACAGCACTAGGGATGATGAAAGGGGAGCACTGCTGTGAGCTCGAGACCAGCCAAAAAACAAAACTAAACATTGGGGGGTTGAGAGCTGCAGTAAAGCCTTTGACAGTTCAGGCATGAGGACCTGAGTTTGAGCCCTAGAACCACGTAAAAAAGCTGGGTGTGGCAGTGCACACCTGTAATCCTTGTCCCAGGGATGTAGAGACAGCAGAATACCTAGGTTTGTTGGCCAGCCAGGCTAGCTAATGTGGAGAGCTCCAGGTTCAGGTGGATAGTGACTGAAGAACACACTGACTTCTCCCTTCCACATGCATGTGTTCACATGTGCATATAATCACTTATGTACACATGTAAAATAATAACAATAATAAAATGTAAGTATGGTCACTCTTGTTGAATTAGGGTTATTTTTAGCATAATATAACAGCCCTCTGTGCCTCTGGATGATTTTACTCATACAGTAGTCAACTAAGAATCATGCTGTACTTAATAGGAAGGTTTGTGTATAGTATTATTGTAGCATGCTGTGTTGTGTTTGGTTGGTATCTCTGGGAGGACTGCTCTTTTGTTTGAAGGGAAACGAGGAGGAGTGGATCTGGGGGAGAGAGGAGGTGGGGGAGGACTGGAAATGGTGGAGGGAGGTGAAACTGTGGTTGGGATGTAATGTATGAGAGAAGAATAAAAGAAAAAAGAATCATGCTGTAGAACTGAATGTTCAACAGCTAAACTGTATTAATCATCGCCTTTTCTATTATTATTTTTTTATTTTTACAAGATAAGGTTTCTCTGTGTAGCTTTGGAACCTGTCCTGGATCTTGCTCTGTAGACCAGGCTGGCCTCGAACTCACAGAGATACGCCTGCCTCTGCCTCCTAAGTGCTGGGATTAAAGGCGTGCACCACCACTGCCCAGCCTCTTCTATTATTATTAAAGAATGCTCTTAATGTAATTATATAGTCACTTTCTACATAGTAACTCATCTAATGTGTATAACAACCTCATGAGGAAGGTACTATTGTCTTCATGATACCAATGAGAAAAATCCTATAGTCACACAGTTAGCAGAGAATGAAGACTTGAGTGTTGGCCCCCTGACTTCAAAGCCTCTATTCTTTCTGTCATTATCTAACAGACTCTACTTCTGTGCTTCTATCCCACATATCAGGAGCAATGTACAGAGCCTGGAACAAATGAACAGTGATTTCCAAATGCATGACACAGGTTACCTTGTCTGAATCCTGAATTATTTTGACATTTTCAGTACCAAATTTTTCACCATACAGTTTCACAAGTCTCAAGGAAATCTCTGAAAGGCCTGTGAGCTTGGGTTCTTTATAGATGTACTCTTTTCCATCTTCTTCTTCAAAAAAAGACTATTATAAAAGTAAACAAATAGTATATGAAAAAAAGCATTCCAGGAAAATCTGCGTAACTAGTGACAATATATTTGAATACACTTAAAATAATACTTATTAATATTAGCTTTAACATATTTATGCTGGCTGTTCCATGTCACCTTGACATAGCTAGAATAAAATGCCTTATCCTTAATTAATGTGTGAGGGCCCAACTCAATAGAGAAAATGCCTTATCAGATAGTCCTGTGGGGCATTTTCTTAATTAATGTGTGAGGGCCCAACTCACTGTGAAGGGGTACTAACCCTGGGCAGGTGGTCCTGGGGTCTATAAGAAAGCAGGCTGAGCAAGGTATGGGGAGCAAGCCAGTAGTAAGCAGCCTCCTCCACGGCCTCTGCCTCAGTTCCTGCCTCCAGGTTCCTGCCTTGAGTTCCTGCTCTGACTTCCCTCAGTGATGGAGCGTGGTCAGAGACGTAAGCTGAAATAAACCCTTTCTTCACAAGTTGCTTTTCGTCATGGTGTTTTATTACAGCAATAGAAATTCTAAGACAATATTAATATTTTTAGTATTTTAATAATATATTAAAAGCCACATATATTCAACCTTATAACTTCGAATAAGTGAAAATTGTCAAATGCACAAGTATACAAACATATTGTCTGAAAGAGGGAGGTGTAATCTGGAAATATTTTTTATTTTATTTTATTTTATTTTATTTAATTTATTTATTTATTTTGGTTTTTCGCGACAGGGTTTCTCTGTGTAGCTTTCCGCCTTTCCTGGAACTCACTCTGTAGTCCAGGCTGGCCTCGAACTCACAGAGATCCGCCTGCCTCTGCCTCCCGAGTGCTGGGATTAAAGGCGTGCGCCACCACCGCCCAGCCAATATTTTTTATTTTTATTAAGTAGTCCCATGTTAGATTTTCTTTCTTCTGTGTGTACTCAAATTCATAAATATATGAACATATTATTGGTAGGAAGAGGAAACTAACGTGGATATGTTTTTTATTTTCATTAGGTTTCCATATTAATGTCTTTCTTCCATGTGTTCTTTTTTTAACAGATTTTTTTTGCTTTTTAAATTTTTTAATTATTTATTTTATTCTTTTATTTTATGTGCATTGGTGTTTTTGCCTGCATGTGTATCTGTGTGAAGGTGTCAGATCTCCTGGAGTTGCAATTACAGACAGTGGTGAGCTACCATGTGGGTGCCGGGAATTGAACCCAGGTCTCCTGGAAGAGCAGCCAGTGTTCTAAACCACTGAGCCATCTCTCCAGCCCCCTTCCATGTGTCTTTAGTCTGTTTTGTATTGCAAAGCTTTAACGACTAGATACTTAATGTATATTTCAGAAGCTTAACAGAAAACTAAACTGAGGAAGAAATCCACACCTTGCATCCCTGACCTAATTAGACAGGAGAACCAAAGTGAATGAGAACATTACAAAAGGAACTTTCTGCTGTGCAAAAAAGCAAGACAGAATTCCAGAAGCAACAACTGTCCAAAGGTCATCTAATAAGTCAAAGGAGAACATTTAAAAAGCCAAATAGCTTGATGAACCAACTTTACTAAAGCACACTTACCTGGCCGTAAAAGGCAACTCTGAAGAAAGTACCTAAAAGTCGTTTTTTGGTGTGCATAACCTCCAAAATTTTTGTGTAAGCGCCATGAAGAGTTCTATAGACTTGAGTCAGTTTCTGAAAAATGAGAATATGTATTTGTGTTTTTGTCAGTCATTAAGTGTCATCAAGATCAACGTGCAAGAGTAAAAAACCACCAATGTTTAGGTTTTTATTTTAAAGTAGATTTCTTTTGCTTGTTTATTTTATTTTATTTTTGAGATGGAGTCTTGCTATGTAGGCCAGAATAGCCTGGTACTCACTTCATTACCCGGCTATCCTGGGCTATTAGCAAGGCCTCATCTCAAAAGTTGCAATAAAGGGGATCAGGCTGCAGCTGAGTGATAGAGAAATTGCCTAGCATGTGTGATGGCCTGGGTTCAATCCCCAGAAGTGCCAAACATTTTATTGTATGTGAATACGGGAGTTCTCCCTAGTTATGTATAGATTATTAAATTCTTGTTTTATTTAATTTCTATGTGTGTGTTTTGCCTGCATGTATGCTTGTATACCACAAAGAACAAAAAAGGGCATCGGATCCCCTGGAGGTTTGGTAGTTTTTACAACTCAGGGAAGAAACTTGGAGATAGAGCATGAGCCTAGCATGCCCAGTGTCCTGGGGTTCATCCCTGGCACCACAAACAAAAAGGATATTTATTCTATGATAAAATTCCAATGTCACAATACAATGAACCACCTATTTTCTTCAGAAGACACCAGAGTGAAAAGACAGGAATAACAAACATTATGTTAGTGTTTTACCAAGACTGAAACAAAGTACAGAAGGTAATAATGCCAATGTGTCCATCGCCTACCTCAAACTCACGACGTTTCTCATAAATTGGAATAATCAACTTGGATATCTCAGAAATGACTTCATAACGCTCTGCCTTCCACAAGCCGTCCACACACTGTTCTAGTAACTCCAGCAAAACCTCCTGCATTAAGAGAAATATTCAATTGGATATTAAACTAGCTTTAGATAAATCAATTTCAAACCATTTTAACTTGGAACAAACAAAATGGGCTATGTTCAAGCAAATGCACAGAGGTACACACACACACACACACACACACACACACACACACACACACACACACACACAGAGGGTTTCTCTGTGTAGCTATATCTGTCCTGGAACTCACTCTGTTGCCCAGGCTGGCCTCAAACTCACAGAGATCCACTGGCTCTGCCTCCTGAGTTCTGGGATTAAAGGCCTGTGCCTCCACTGCCTGGCTGCACAGAGGTATATTTGTATGAGCACATCTTCCCCCTCTCTACTTCGTTCTTTTGAAACAGGACCTAGCCATGAAGCCCAGGCTGTCTGTTCTCCAACTGGTGAACTTTCCACCTCAACCTCATTGAATGCTTGGATTACAGGTATGTGCCAGCACAGACTGCTACATGACAGTATTTTCTAAATCAAATGTTACAAGTACTGGAAAATTAGAAATATTTCTGAAATATAAAGTCAATGTCAACAGTAAATTATATTTGTTTTGTTTATGTGAAAATGGAGACTTTACTTACAGATAATATCATGTTGAATTAAATCTTTTGGTTGTTCCAAATTATGGACTAAGTTGACCTGGAAGTCGAAGAATGATTTACTAGGGGATGGAAATCTTGCCATGGTGAGACAGGGCGGGTGGTGAGGGTGGAAGAAGGGTGTGGTTGGATATCAATGAATGCTGTATGCACACATAGAAATATCATAATGAATCCTATTTATATATATATATATCATGTTTTAATAAAATTAATAGAGAATGTATAAATACCTAACAAGGCAAATTTCACTAAGCTTGTACATGTCCATTGCTATTCTTTCATATTGAAACAATATTTGCATAGAATATTAGTCTTAAGAGAATGAGACAGCTTTTCAAGCTATTGTATTAGTAATTTAGATCTTCTTTAAACTGATACAATCCAGGGAAAGAACTCTTCCTATGATTTGAACATTAGGGATAGGATAATATCCTATGATAGAGCTCTCTCACCTTCCAGAATTGTAACAGCTGCTTGAGACAGTTTTGTGAAGCATCATCTCATGTTGTCAACTGCTGTGCTGTTGACTACAAGTTTTAGTAACTTGTTTTCCTTCAGATCTAGGGAACTGATTGCCAAAATGGCCTGTTTGTCACTTAGCCAATCGAACTCATCTTCTAGTTCCCATTCCTATTTGCTTAGGTGGAAATTAGGTGCAGTTTTGACTTTATCCTGGTATGCGTTGAATTGTATTTCCCTAAATGGTAAGCTGAAGTTCTTACCTGCCTCAGAATGTGACCTGATTTGAGAAAAGATTGTTATAGATACAATCGAGTAAGATAAATATACTGATAAAAGGTGAGCCCTCAAGACAATATGGCTGGCATCCTTAAAATAAACTGCAGGTGTCCAGGGAAAATACAATGTGACTACAGAGACAGAGACACAATCCATGTAGCTGTAAGCCAAGGAATGCCAAGGACCAACAGCTATCAGCAGAAGGCAAGGAAGGCTTCTACCTGATGCAACCTCAGTTTCAGATTTCTGGACTCCAGAATGGTGAGTTAACACATTTTTGTGTTTGAAGCTACCTACTTTGAGCTACTTCGATATGGCAGCCCTAGTGCTATGCTCTTAATATTTGCTTCCCTCAGATTCACATGGGAAAATTCTAACCTTCCAGATGATGGCATCAGAAAGTGAGGCAGTTGGGGGTGATGATGTCATAAGGCAGAGCAACCATGAATAAGATTTCAGCACCCTTTCAAAAGAAATCCCAGAGACCTAGCGCATCCCTTCTACCAAGTAAGGGCACAGCAAACAGGGGCCATCTACGAACTGGGAAATTTGCCCTCCCTGGATACATTACCCACTAGTGCTTTGATTTTGGACTTTCCATCCTCTAGAACTCTGAGAAATTCATTTCTGTTGTTAATAAGCTACCTAGTCTATGGTGTTACGTTATAGCAACTAGATGTTAAAATAGCTTTAGATGAATCAATTTTGAACCATTCTAACCATCTAGGGAACTAATACAATCTCTTCCTTCACTCATCCTCTGGGCTTATTACCAAGCCCTGTCACTTTAACTTCCTAGGTGCTTCTCAAATATGATCCATTTTCTCCATTTCTCCGTTTATTGCTAAGACTCAAGACTTCGGTACCTTTTCCCCTAACTGATCTTCCTGACTCCAGCCTGGGCACTTCCCAATACATCCTCTACAGATAGACCACAGGGTTCTGTCATGTCACTGAAAATCTAAAAACATGCCATCACTCACAGAACAAGGGCAAGCTCCTTCATGTGGCACACGAGGATTGCAATGATATGGTTAATGCTTCTATGATCTCCTCATTCGACAAGCCAAGTGCTCCAATAACAGAGAAAAGCTTACTAGTAATTCTCCTGAAATATCCTCTGCCCTTCAAGCATCTCTTTAGAATAGCTTAGGCACTACCCTCCTAGATGTTTTTCCGGGTCTGGATAAGGAAGGCAAGGTATAAATACTTTGTTTCCCATTCTATGAATCAATGGGGTAAATATTTATAGTTCTACAATATTTGCACACTGTCTAGGTAGCTGACATTCCAAATAAGCTGTGATTCTTTAAGGGTGGGAACAACCTTATTTATCTAGACTGCCTTCTTTTGTAACTCATGATCAATGTGAATACTTGAATAAAGAATCAGCATATTAACATTCACTGGCTATATTAAGGATTTCAGCAGGCTGGGCATGGTGGCACATATCTCTAACACTAGCTCTCAGGAGGCAGAAACAGATTGATCTCTGTGAGTTCCAGGCCAGCCTGGTCTACATGGCAAGTTTCAGGTCAGCCAGGGATACATAGTGAGATCCTGTCTCAAAACACCAAAAAGTCAGTTAAAAACTAATGGTGTTTATTTCAGGAATTGAAAGTTGTATAGTAATTATTCTTTAAAAAGCTCAAGAAATATACCACTACATAAGCCTAATAAAAGAAATAAGTGCAGAAAAAAGTGTTTAATCAGATACATACAAGTAACATACAACTTGAACAGATTGTATATATGCATTTAGAAATACATACACACACACATAACAACAATGAAAGAAAATGAGGCCATGAATTTGAAAAAGTGGGAGGATACACAGGAAGGTTTGAAGGGAGGAAAGAAAAGGGGGAATGTTGTAGAATATTATTTTAAGGTGTGTTACTTTTGTTTATGTTGCATTTTTAACTCTGTGAAGCTGTGATACTTTGCTTGTGTAAAACACCTGATTGGTCTAATAAAGAGCTGAATGGCCAATAGCTAGGCAGGAGAAAGGATAGGAGGGACTGGCAGGCAGAGAGAATATATAGAAGGAGAAATCTAGGAGAAGGAGATCCAGGAACCAGAGAAGGAGGAGGACTCCAGGGGCCAGTCACCCAGCCACACAGCAAGCCACAGAGTAAGAGTAAGATTTACAAAAGTAAGAGAATGGGAAAAGTACAGCGGCAAAAGGTAAATGGGATAAGTTAAGTTGAGGAAAGTTGGTAAGAAATAAGCCAAACTAAGGCAAGGCATTTATAATTGAGAATTCGTCTACATGTGATTTATTTGGGAGCTTGGTGGCAGGCCCCCCAACAAAAGAGTAAAAACAAACAACAGCAGGGGAAGTGATATAAATGGATTATAATCTCAAAAATATTAAAAATAAATCTTTAAAATTATATCGATATTTTCTTTAAAAATCAGTATCTGTTCATGATAGTAAAGAAGAATTCTGGGTGAAAATGAAAACAAGGGACCTTCCTTGATCTCAAAGAACATCTACTACACACTTAAGGCCAAACAGTGTTATTGTAAACCTGGGGACAATGCAAGGATGTACACTCACCATTTCTGTTCAGTACCACCCTAGAGGTCCGAGCTGGTGAAATAAGGCAATCAAAAGAAAAAAGGCACACAGACTGACAAAAGTAAAATCTGTGGCATGATTGCATATGCCCTAAATCATAGAGAATACACAGATGATTACAGAAAAGCTGACAAGCCAATTTCTTTGGGGGCAGAATCTCCTTATGCTGCTCAGGTTAGCCTAGAATTTGAGATCCTTTCTGCCTCTGCCTTCTAAGAATTGGGATTACAGTATTTGCTGCCTTGCCTGGCTCATGGCAACTGCTATAAAACAGAATTTGATGGGATAGTACGCTACTTCAATCTCTGCTTCTGTGTGTTTCTTTCTTTTGCTCATATTTCCAGCCTTTGTGAACTCTTGTCCATGTTCTGTCTGTGTTGTTCTGGTCTTTACTTGCTGTTATACTCATCTTGCTTTGGCTCTGACAAGGCTATAGCTTGCAGATGTTTATTTCCAACCTGATGTCTCTTTACGTTCAATTCTGCATTTCAAGCAGTCTGATTATTTCCATTTTGATAACCTTTCACCTCAAGTTCTAGTTTCTTCTAAAATAGCACTCATCGGTAATCCAGACCCCAAAAGACAAATGTGGCATCTGTTCACTTGTATGTTGTGTTAGCTGTTAAGTCTGTGATAAGCAGTCTACAATCCACATAACCACAGAGATTAGGTATGGAGTAAGGGATTTGGAGTAGGATTGGATCACCTTACAAAGGGGAAACAGAATAGTTATGGATTTATGGATGGATGGATGGGGGGGTTTACTGGAACAGGAGGATCAAACAGGAGGGGGAGGAAAGGGTAGGTTAAGGGGGAATATGGTGAGGGACAGCTAAAACTAAGGGCTATTTGAGGGTTATGTTGAATCCTAATACAGTAGAAGCTTCCTAAATTATATACATAAATAAATGCAATCTACATGGAATCCTCGAATAATGGCGGGGACAAAGCCCCAGCTAGACATCTCTTGCCACCAAATGAAACCTCCAGTGCTGGGAATGGGTTACATCTACTCAAGTTATTGGCCAAAGAGGCCCCATGGGAGCCCCCAAACAACCCAGGCTATTGCCAAGGCTATCGTTTGCTGTTCACAAACTGATGGTAGGTCCTATTGCTGAAGACAGCACATACGTTACTGGAAACAGAGAAGTCCAACTGCTGCCTCTCTGGAGCCTCCACTCCTATTGACTAGTGTTCAGAAGACACTGGACAGCATTGTGTACGCTACCAGAGGAGAAAGGTAAACAGCCAAGCCACAAACCTTGTCATCTACAATGGTGATCTGTCTGTAAGATGCACTGGTGCAACCAGAGCATGAAAGTTGTAGGAGGAACCAACCACTATCTGATTCGAATTAAGGCCCATTTCATGATATGGAACCCATGCCCAACACTGCCTGGGTGACCAAGAACCTGAGACTAGATAGGCCATGGACCTAGGGGATAACTGAATACTACAGTTCTGGTAAAGAAACCTAGCAATCAAAGGACTCCCAGGGATAGTCTGCTATATTCATAGATCAGTATTTTGTCAACCATCATCAGAGAAGCTTCCTTCTTCAGTAGCCTTGGGAACACATACAGAGACCCACAACTGGACAATGTGCAAAGAGTGAGAAAGCTTGGAATACTCCATCCCAAATGGGAGTCTCCATCAAATCCCTCCCCTCAGGGCTCAGGGAACCCTCCCTGCTGAAGAGGAAGCAGAAAGATTGTAAGAGCCAGAGGGGATGGAGGACACCAAGGAAACAAGGCCTTCTATGCACAGGAGGGCTGACGTACATATGAGCTCACAGAGACTGTACCATTCTCCAGCAGTCTCTCCCTGGATATGCAAACCACACTTAAGGGCAGGCCTCATGCTCAGCAGTACATAGCCAACACAAAACAACCTCAATGGTATTTTTGAAGTTTTTTTTTTTTTAACCTTACAGATATTTTGTTCATATATTACAGGTTCAGAGTTTGTTTTTATGGGTTTTCTGTGTGTGTGAATGTATGTATCAGCATCTGTATGTTTCTTGTGCTTTTTCTTTGGCGCTTTTTTTTGTCTTATTCTGGTTTGTTTGTTTTTATTTCATCTCATTTTGTTATTAATAATATTAGCTTGTATTCTAAAAAAAAGAGGAAAGAAAGAGTATGGATTTGGGTGGGTGGGGAAGTGGGGAGCATCTGGGAGGAATTGGGGTGGGGAAACTGTGATCAGAATACATTGTATGAAAAAAATCTATTTTCAATAAAAAAGAAAAGTTTCTAGAACTGTTATGTCACATTTACCCTTTTTAACACTTGGCATTTAGAATTTTATTTTAAAATATTTTTACTTCTTCTTGGAAGGCAGTAGACTTCTTTGCAACACTGTCGTGTCTACCTATCATGTACTCTCGTGATATGCACTCCCCGATTCTCTTCTCCTCTATCATGTAAATAAAAACTTTTGATAGTTCAATTATATATTTCTTTTAAAGATATTTGCTGGTATATAAGTATAATAATATTTATTTATTGAATTATTTTCTGCATGTAAATTCCACTTATATAATTAAAACTCATTTTTACAGTTAAAAAAATAAGTACTCATCCCTTTCCCTGCAAATAGTAGCTATCATTTTCCCACAATTCCCAAACCTCTCTTAAGCATCAATTCTTTCTTTTTCCCTTCCTACTGTATTTCCTAGGTATTTTTTGTTTTGCTTTGGTTTGGTTTTTGGTTTTTCGAGACAGGGTTTCTCTGTGTAGTTTTGGTGCCTGTCCTGGATCTCGCTCTATAGACCAGGCTGGCCTCAAACTCACAGAGATCCACCTGGCTCTGCCTCCCTAGTGCTGGGATTAAAGGCGTCAGCCACCACCGCCCGGCTTGTTTTGTTTTTTGAGACAGCGTTCCATGTAGCTCAGGCTGGCCTCCTATGCCCTATGTTGATGAAGGTGGGCTTGAAATTAAACTTCTGATCCTCCTGTCTCTACCTTCCATATACTGAAGTATAGATGTGTACCATCTTAACCAGTTTCTGTGTAGCTGAGAATCAAACTCAGGACTTATGCATGCAAGGCAAGTACTCTGCCAACTGAGCTACATGCCTAAACTGGATCTTTCACTATTCTGGTTTATGCCATGATTGTCACACATCCGGACATTTAGGCCAGCCTTCTCCAAGACTCTGCTCCAGCCCCTAGCCAGTCACCTGTCATATCACAACCCACCCCTCATATCACAACCATGGTAACCTTCCTTGCCTTACATCTCTGACTTTGCATGTCACATACCTATATTATTTCAATGACTATCTCCAGAGTTGAACTTGGACACCATATTTCATCATTTTATAGCCTTTCCATTGCCAAGTCTCTAGGCTTGCTCCTATGTTAGTGCTAAACAGAGCTTTACTAATGGACAACTAAAACTGTTTTCTATCCATCTGAAGTAGGGAGCAGGATATTTCCCTTTGTGTAACTTTGTGACATACACTTTGTCTATTTAGAGTTCTACTTCAAAAGAAGATAATGTTAACTCTAGTCTTGTGGAGTCCTTTTTCATATGCTGGATGGGATCTGGTCACAGATAGTGCATTTTAAAAACACCTTTATTAATTTTATTTCTATGGGTGTTTTGCCTGCATATGTGTATGTATACTATGTGAGTGCCTGGTGGCCATGAAGGTCAGCAGATGGTATGAGATCCCCTGAAACTGGAATTACAGGTGGTTATGAACCGCCACATGAGTGCTGGGAATCAAACCTGGGTCCTTGGAAAGAACAACAAATGCTCCTAACTGCTAAGCCATCTTCCCAGCCCTCTAAATGGTGCATTTTAAAACAAGATAATGGAGAGAGTTGCAAAGACAAGATTCTACCCTGTCAACAGGAATTCCTTTGCTTAGAAGTTTTATGACTTAAAGCTCATCAACCCTTAGTAACTTTTGAAGTTAAGCCAGATCTAGTAACTTTTAATACAAATAAATCCTGAAATGGGAAATTTCCATAAATGACAAACAATGCAGGTCCTGGGATCTTACTTCGCTGTAATGAACATCCATCATTCCAGCATCTTCTTTCATGGCTCCTTCTTCATCTATATTGGGAGTAATTTTCTTGAAGGCTGAACACCCACTAGGGAATAATTCTGTGTGGAAAATCAGAAAGGGAGTATATTTATTACCAAAAAAAATGTTTGGTAAATAACAGACACCCTTAAAAGGATACACTATTTTTATAACACAAATGACTTTGGGTCAAAGTCATAAGTACAAGTTTCAGCCATGAAAATAATGTCATGTATTACTCAGATCTATTATAGTCTATCACTCTTCTCCCTGCTCAAAGTGAGCCCAAATTCATTTTAAGTTGTGTTTTTGGTGCATCATCTTCAATAGCTGGTGTAGACGATCTCCTAAGTATAAAAATTATATTCAAATACTCATCCCTTGTACATTTGATCTAGTATCTAGACAAGAGGGCAAACACTTTTGGGGTAATAACCGAATGACCTTTGGTAATCATCTCTAGTGTTTAAATTTCACTGAGAGTTGGAAAGGGAAGTCAGTCAGTTATTGGAAGAGACTAGCCAAGGATTTACTTGACAGACAGGAAGTGAAACACATGGCAGAGATAAAACATCCTTGGAGAAACTGAACGGGGCATTAAAAACACCATGGATTTGAAAGTCAGACAGACTTGACTCTACCATTGCTTCACTGTGTGAATTTGGATGTTTGTCTCCCTAGTATGCATAAGGTTTCTTCATCATCATTACTACTTCTACTACCATAATAACAAGAATAATAATAATAAAGATCAGTTTGTGAGAGTTACATGAACACAGGTTTGGAATAGAGCCTAGCATGTAAGAAGGACTAAATGAATTATTATTGCTAAATAAGCCTCTCAATGTTAGGAAGTAACTTTCTCAAGACAGAATTAAAGAACAGCTGGCAGCTGGAGCCTGGGAAGGAGGGAGTAAACTCTAGCTGAAAAGAACTTTTTACAGCTATGGCCCAAATTGTTCTTGTGGAGTGAGAATCTAGCTGGAGAAAGCCACATGGTTTTCCTACAATCTGGGTTTTCTAGGATCCTGTGTTTAGAGTAGAACAAACAAAGGCACACTTCAGATGTGCCTGGCATCAAACTTATAGCCATCCTCCTGTCTCTGCCTCCCAAGTGCCGAGATTATGGGTGAGGTACACTCCACCTAGCTTTGATTTGGACCCTTGATTTAATGCTTCGTAGCTACTGCTTTCATATTTCCGCATGCCATTCTAAAGATGGAAACAGTCCAGGTGATCCCAGGAAAAGAGTGGGTAGGATTTCGGAGGAGGGGGTAGCAAGGCCAAGTCTTAATAGAATACATTGCCAGCCAGAAGAGGAAGGGGTAAGATCTTGAGGTGAGAGCATAATTGGGGGGGGGTGACTAGGAATAAACAAGGGAATGAAGTGCTTCGTGGAACTTTAGCTATATGACACTGAGTACAAAACTTGGGAATGAAAGCAGCATTACCCTATAAGGAATGAGAAGAGATGCTATGGAGGAGGAAATTACATCTTCTGGGCTTAGGGGGAATCCGAAGGCCTGAAGCTTTGCTGAACGAGGATGCTATGTAGTGGTAAAGGAATGCAGAAAACTTGACTCTTGTCTTCCCTGGGGGAAAGAGTTGTGCCCTCTCTCAGGAAAAGAGAGAAGAATGCCAAAGTCTAGTCTTTAGAGAGTGAGATCCAGAAATGCTGAGGTTCTCAGACAAAATGAAAGACATTCTGACTTATCTTGGAGGTTATATTTGGGGACAAGAAAAGAGTAACCACAATCCCCCCATCACTGCTTCCACTTGACGTGGGGAAAGGGAAAGGCATGAGAATCTGTCTGTAAGGTATCTCTGGTACAAAGAGCAAGGGCAAGGTTGCCGGTTAGAGGGTGGGGTGGGGTCAGGGTCAATTGCATTCCTCCGTCCACTTTCATTTTCTGTCTTTGTTTTTTCTGACAGGGAGGGGCAGAAACGAGACAAGGTCTCCCACTGTAGCCAGCACTCACTATGTGGCCCAGGCTGGCCTCCAACTTCTAACCCTCCCACTCCTGAATGCTGCAATTCTAAGCAAGAGCCACCTAGCTTCCTTCTTCCCCCTTTCCTGGCTCTTCAGTGCCTGAAACAAGGAACGGACGGTTCCAGCCGTGCTCTTTCACTTGCGCAGATATCCCTGGGGGCCAGGAAAATACTGGATAGAACAAACTTGATTTTTATAAAAAAGTCTAAATGATAGAACATTTGCTTCCAATGTATCAGCTAATTGGCATCCTATTCCGTTGCGATTAAGAGTATTTTTATAGCTCTCTTCAAGAGAAATGGCTTAGGGGCCAGCCGAGGGCATAACTCAACAATGGAGGACTTGTGTACTATGTACACCACCCTGAGGTCCATCCCAGAGGAATGAGTTTCAAGTACAGTGCTTAGAAATTCGTGCTAGACACCTGTCAGGGATTTAAACTGTAAACACGCCTCTTATCTTCAGTATCAATGGACAATTAATTGAAAACAAAGAATTCTAGAATGCTTTGATGATCATCACTAAATGTTACTTAAAACATATTTTGCTTAAATATTCGGGTCTTCTCTAGACTTTTCTAATGATGCTGGGTTGCAGAGTTTTCACAATGGATAGTAGCTCTCCCTGGGGGCCAGGAAACCACCAGATAGAACAAATTTGATTTTTATTAAAAAAAAAAAAAGTCTACACGATAGAACATTTGCTTCCAATGTATCAGCTAAGACAGCATTCTATTCCATCTTGATCAAGAATATTTTTATAGTGCACTGAACTGTTTTAGATTAGCCAACTATCTTGATATCACTCTCATAGTTTAAGCAGCTAATTGAAAAAAGAAGCTGTTTGGGAGAGTTTTTGAATCACTGAAGCTAAGGTGGAAAAAACCCTGAGGATTTTTTTTTTACTACTGCTGCTCTTTTAGAATTAGGTTTTCTGGTTTAAGGAAGTAGAATTCTCCAGGTCCAAAAATAGACAGAACCTATAAGTAAATATATAAACCGCATTCAAAATTAACATTTAACATTTCTTTGTTTAAAATGCATAACATCATTTTCCTCCTT
>CABHPQ010089622.1:0-37150 GCA_902168405.1 Peromyscus aztecus
AAAAAAAAAAAAAATAAAATGAATCTTTATACAGTTGACAAAAGGACATGGTTAAGATACCAAACATACGTAAATATGCAAACTCATTTCAAAGTCCTGATAAACAATGATTACATTAAGCTGGTTAATCTTGTCTTCAAAGGCTTAAAAAGTAAAGAATACCACACAAGTTGCTAATCTGTGGTAAGAATAAATAATACTTGATGAGATTAAAAAAAAATGTCCATTCTAGGGCCCAGGACATAATTCAGTTAGTAACATGCTTAACTTATATGCCTAAGATCTAAGTTTGATTCCTAAATTCATATAAAAATAACATGTAATCCCAGTGCTTAGAAAGGATAAGAAGATCCCTGGGGCTCTCTGGCCAGTAAGCCTAAACTATAAGCGCTAAGACTGACAATCCCCAATAGTCTTCTCTGGCTTCTACATGCAATCGCACACATGTGCTCACCTTCTAAAGGTTCAGATAATTTGTCTAAAGTTTTTTTTTCTGAATCATGAATGATTTTCCTGAATCCTTGCTCTCACTGAGTGAATGTCCATATATACAAATTTAGCCTTACGAGGACGGTTATTGATATTCACTGCAAATTACAAATATTTAATTTTGTAATAGAAAAAAATTAAGCCTTCTAAAACATTGTTTACATAAATAAAAAGCATATACTATGAAAAAGTAGGTAACATGTGAAACTCACCTTTTTTACTAAGATCAATAGAAGCTTCTAAAAGCACTTCTAATTCCCCCTTTGGCAAAACAGGAACCAACCATCGAGATCTAATAATTATTACAAAATAAGATTACTGTGCAGAACACTATTTAAACACTTTAAGTTACTACAAGTACTTTTACTAGGAAAAAGAGTGACACAAATGGCCTGGAGAGATGGCTCAGCAGTTACGAGCACTGGTTGCTCTTCTAGAAGTTCTGAGTTCAATTCCCAGCAACCACATGGTGGCTCACAACCATCTATAATGAGATCTGATGCCCTCTTCTGCCCTGCAGGCATACATGCAAATAGAACACTGTATTCATAATAAATAAATCTTTTAAAAAAAGTGCGACAAACAACAAAATCCCTATATTATATTCACTATAGTTTTAAGGAAAAATCCTGCTGAAATCTCCTTTTGTGGCTTAATGATATACATTATTCTATATGCAGTTTTAAAGATAATATCAAATAAGACATAGTAACAAATCACTCTGCATTCTTAACAAAACTAAAAATTCACTGCTAATACCTGTAGCAAGAAAGGAATGTGTTTTTTTGTTTTGTTTTGTTTTCGAGACAGGGTTTCTCTGTGTAGCTTTGCGCCTTTCCTGGAACTCATTTGGTAGCCCAGGCTGGCTCAAACTCACAGAGATGCGCCTAGCTCTGCCTCCCTAGTGCTGGGATTAAAGGCGTGCGCCACCAGCGCCCAGTGGAATGTGTCCTTTTTACATTTTTTTTTTAAAGGAAGAACATTTAGCCGGTGGCGGTGGCGGCACACATCTTTAGTCCCAGCACTCAGGATGCAGAGCAAGGTGCATCTCTGTGAGTTTGCGGCCAACCTGGTCTACAGAGTGAGATCCAGGACAGGCACCAAAACTACATGGAGAAGCCCTGTCTTAAAAAACCAAAAACCATTCAGTTCTACATATCAGCCACGGATTCCCTTGTTCTCCCCACTCCCGCCCCCCTCCCCTTCCCCCTAGCCCACCCCCCATTCCCATCTCCTCCAGGGCAAAGACTTCCCCTGAGGATTGAGTTCAACCTGGTAGACTCAGTCCAAGCAGGTCTAGTCCACTCCTCCCAGGCTGAGCCAAGCGTCCCTGCAAAAGCCCCAGGTTTCAAACAGCCAATTTATTCACTGAGCACAACACCCGGTCCCACGGCCTGGTTGCCTCCCAAACAGATCAAGCCAATCAACTGTCTCACCCACTCAGAGGGCCTGATCCAGTTGGGGGCCCCTCAGCCATTGGTTCATAGTTCATGTGTTTCCATTCATTTGGCTATTTGTCCCTGTGCTTTCTCCAACCTTGGTCTTAACAATTCTCGCTTATATAGACCCTCCTCTTTCTCGCTAATTGGACTCCTGGAGCCCCACCCAGGGCCTAGCCGTGGATCTCTGCTTCCAGATCCCTCAGTCATTGGATGGGGTTTCTAGCACGACAATTAGGTTGTTTGGCCATCCTATCATCAGAGTAGGTCAGTTTGGGCTGTCTCTCGACCATTGCCAGCAGTCTATTGAGAACTGAATGGTATTGTAAAATAAAATAAAATAAAAAAAGAGATGGAGAACTAGCAAGACATGTAGGAGGAGAGGTAACAAGCCATGAGCCATGTGACAGGATGTAGATTAATAGAAACGGGTTAATTTAAGTTGTAAGAACTAATTAGAAACAATCCTAAACTATTGGCCAAGTTTTCGTAATTAATAATAAGTCTCTGTATCGCTATTTGTGAGCTGGTGGTCCTGATGAAAAAGTCTGACTACAACAGCCATGTGAAATTAAAGCAATCTTGCGTGATTAAAAAAAAAACCAAAAACCCAAAAACCAAAGGAAAAAAAAAAGGAAGAACATTTAAGAGAAGCTGAGTCATTTGCTGTATGGTGCCTTTGTACCCTCTTATAGTGTCATAAAAGCTATCAAGGACACTTGGAGCCTTTAGTCATGAAATTTTTTTTGATGATGATTTGACAATGGCATCTGTCTCATTAGCTGATCTACAGAAATCAAGTATTTTTGAAGACAAAAGTAGTTTCATACTTCACTAAGTAACACTGGGCCAGTGTACCAGTCTGACATTTCTTAGAAGGCTCTATACAGGGACATGCAGCAGCAGAACTTTGCATATTTTGCTTTTCTGGAGCCCTCTATTTCTGATCATTCCACTAAAGCAAGGAAAAGAGGCATATTCTCTCAATCAATGGAAATGTTGAGCAGTAAGGGTTGGGAGAGCAGGAAACATCTGAAAACTAAGAAAATATGCTCAACAACTGCAAAGAATATGTGCAATGAACACAAACATTCTTCCAAGTTGGCTGTGCTAGACAGACAAGAAATTTTAACTCCTGACCTTTAATTATCAGTTTGACAAAGATTTATGAGACATGTTAAATGATATCAAATGTAGTTTCTTCTTTTTGTAGTCATATACATTTTCCAGAACCCAAATTTATTAATAAATGTACTATCAGAGTATGTGGAAATGAAACTAGAAAAGAGATTATTGTAAGTAGAATGGTGTGTAAACAAAGGAAAAGCCAGGAAATGGGGGAAAATATCTCCTAAAAATAGTGTGAACCACTGTCCCTCCCCCTTCCTCTTATTTAATACCAGTTAACTTTTTGGCCAAAAGCAGTTTGTTCTTTCAAGTAATTACATACAAATGAAAATAAATGCACCTGCTGATCATGTCTTCCAACTTTGCCAGTTCAGCATGAGGAAAAGAAAGGTCTTCATCTTCATGCTGTGGTGGAGCATCACCTTGGCCTTGTTCACCTGGAGGAGTTGCTGGAGAATTCTCATTGGAAGAATCAGAAGGTGAGATCTTAATTAAAAGTTAAAAATCCCTGACTTAACTATCTATAAACACATGTAGAGCACTTAGCAATTCACATATCAATACATATTAAGGACAGGCTTACTTTTTATCTGATATACATTATCTCTATGTATTTAATAAAATTGGGGTACTACTGCTGATCTCTGCCCCTTTCCATCATGGAGGTATTTTCCCATTAAAATTTAACATAATAATTACTATATGGCATTACATTAAGTTAAATTAGAGGACACTTTTTAAAAATGAGTACTACTAGTAGAAATACAATTACATAATTATTTACAATACTTTCAGAGGTATACATGTCACCACACATATATCATGACAGAACTAATAATTAGAAACAACAAAATAAAAATACTAATCAACTGCCATATTAGGAAAAATGAAATATTTCATAAACAAAGGAGATAGTTATGTTAAATAATCAATTTTGGTAAAATATGTCAACTACAGAGATGGGTAGCATAGTTAATATTAGCTCAAAATTCATTGAAATGCCAGGTTACACGAAATGCGGTATAGATATTCAGTAAAAGTTTAACAAATTTGATTTCTGTAAAGAATCATTCATAATGTCTGGGTATTATACTTCTGAATGACAAAAGCCAAAAAATGAGGTGCTCTAAAAGGAAAAGTCAAGTTTTCTGGCATCCTCACAAAACGCTGTTTATAAAATAGGGAGATAAGAAGCACAAAATAAGAAAAGAATTTAAAAATCACAACTTAATAAACAATTACTGGAGATATGGATATAGCTCATAAGCAGTGTACTTAACAATGTATAATAAGATTATGAAGTTTGATCCCTAATAGTTTGAAGCCCAAACAGAAAAATAGTATATTACTAGTATAGGCTATCATTTTCTACCTCTATTGAATAATCTTCATGAATCAATTAAAGTCTCTAAAAGAACTCTGCTCAGAAAAAAACAAATCTACTAATTGGACACGTAACATTTCTATACTTAAAGTAACTATTGGGCAGTAAAGAGTTGTGTTAAATTAACAGAGGAGGAGTTATGAAATCGTAGTAGGTTTCTAGAATAATTCATTAAGTTAATACTTAATTAAAATGCTCTAAAAGTAAAAGGAAGATAACTAAAATTTTCTTAAGTTAAAAATCAAAAAAAGAAACATGACAAAAGAATGAAATGAATAAAAACTAGTATAAAAAAATAGGGTTGGTATGGTGATTTATGCCAGCAATCCTAGTATTGCAAAAGTAGAGGCAGAGAGAGTTTGAGTTTCTATGCTACCTTCAACTACATGTTGAGTTTAAGGCATGTAGACTACATCAAGACTGTCCACTGAAATAAACACTCAAATACACATATAAAGGGCAATATGAGAAAAAACACAGAAATACAGAGTAACCTAAATTACATATTTACATATATTTTTATTACAAATTATTACATAACCAGTAACATAAAACATAGCTGTAAGCTAAAAAAGCGTTTAAATAATTTAAGGATTAAAAGGAAAGGATACGACATATTAGGATTCTAGTCCAATTATATCATATGCTTTGAAATTATTTCATCCTAACAAAAGTGTGACATGCTTAACAAACTAAAATCAACAGCTCTTTTTAAAACTGAGAATTTTTGTCACAAGCTAATCAAATTGTTGTCCTTAAAACTGAAAACCAGACAACATAACAATTTAGCTGGGTGTAGTGGCACACACTTTAATCCCTCCACTCAAAGATAGAGGAAGGAGGATCTCTGTTGTTCTAGACCAGGTAGGACTATATAGTGAAACACTTTCTTAATAAATACATACCGTAACTTGTGCAAAATAAAAGGTAAATTCATCAAAATACAAGTTATAAGCTGGGCAGGAGGGACACACATCTTTAATCCCAGCACTCGGGAGGCAGAGCCACGTGGATCTCTGTGAGTTTGAGGCCAGTCTGGTCTACAGAGTGAGATCTAGGACAGGCACCAAGACTACACAGAGAAACCTTGCCTCAAAACAAACAAACAAACAAAAAACCCAAGTAATATAAACATCAATCAAAATTTGGAGTTACTAATTACTCAAGAAACAAAATTGGCATTGAAAAAACTGTTAATTATATCAGTCATAACCTTCAATACTCTATTTTAATAATGATTGAACAACCAGTAAAATAAAAAAGGGAGTTCTTACACCATAAAAATATTGAAAGAAATATAGAGGACTCCCCACATAGCATAATACACCTTCCCAAGGAGCAAATGGATATTCATCACAGCATGCTACCTAACAAAAACAAAAAATAAAAAACACTCTGTAACAGATTTAAGACATATCACAGAATATTTCTTTTCAGAATGCCATGAAATTAAATCAGAAATTAACAGAAAGAAAACTGAAAAATTGTAAATAAAATAGAAATGAAATTGTATCTGAAACAATCTATGAACCAAAGAGCAAATAAAAATGGAAATTAGGACATCAGAAGCCAGTAAAAGTGAAGAATACATAAAAATTTATAAAATGCAGCAAAAGTGTGAAGCAAGATGGAATACATTTTAAAAATCTTAAATGAAAACCCTAACTTTGTATCTTAAGCACGAAACAAGTCATGGCTAGCACAAAGATTAAACTTTACAAGAGATAAATACAGAGAATACTAAAATAATAAAGAAACAGAAAACAAAACATTGCTTTTAAAATTATAAGCAAATTGTCAGTTTCTTTATTAGATTCACTAAGAAAAAGGGAAACCCAAATAATGCAGAAATAAAGAGAATGCACACTACTTTCAAATTTCATAGAAATATAAGTATTAGAGAGTAACACTATGTACAAACTTAACAAACTTAAGTTTTATGAAGCAAGCACTTCCAGAAAAATAAGTTTCCAAGGCTGAGTCATGAAGAAAATCTGAATTGATCCAAAATCTCTGTAGGAACTAACACTAGATATACAAACTTGAATCAGACTTCTACCGAAGTATTTAAAGGCTGATTGTGTGAAGTATGTGAGTTAAAAAAATTCCATGGAATCTGAGGATACATAAAATTTTTTGTTTTGGCAAATAATCACATTTAATCATCATTAAAAGAGAAACATCCTCTTTTAACTTCATTTTTTTCACAAGGGAAAAGTAACTATTTTAAAACAAACATTTCAGAGTATTCTGTTCACTTAGTAAGTCTGTGTTCAAGAAGTAGTTTGTTACGAAACAGTAGGATTTGAGCACAGTGTAAATGACTGGAAAAAGGGAAAGATAAGTACCCAACTGTACCCTATACACAAGAAAAGGGAAATATCCAATTCAAGTTCTCTTTAACCAGTGTTATACTTAGAAGGTATATAAAGACAATAAGAAGTACTAGTAATTATAAAAGCTTTGAGCAAAAGCTCACTAAAATTGAGACTAAACCACTGATCTATTTCCATCCAAACATAATACCATTACACACAAAGGATGTATGTATTAAGGAAGTTTGTTTTCACACAGTATGTTAATATTCAACTACAAATTTCAAGGTATATAGAAGAGTGTGGTGGAGAGAGAAAGAGTAAGTCTGAACAGAAAGCAAGCATCAAAATTATCCTAAGAATGGCAGATATTGTCAAGTGATCAGTCTGTAAATTTGAAATAATCATTAAAACACAAAGGGTTCTAACAAAGGTGATAAGGTGAGAAAAAAATGTAAGTCAAGAGATGGACATTTTTAAAAAGAAAATAGAAAGAGATAAATACTATAACAAGAATTAAGGAAAACATGGATGGGACCATTAGTAGACTAGCCTTCCAACACAGAAAAGCAGATAGAAATAGAAAGCTGAGTTAAAAACACTAATATCCAAAAAGTGTGAGCTACTTATATATGCAGAAGAATGAGAATTAAACATCAGTAGTACATGCATAAATAATTATTGGGAATTTCCAAAAAAATTCAAATATGATTTTAAGCAAGATAAAGCAGTGCCTCATTGCTAGATGTTTTACTTCTGTTAGGTGGAAAATCCTAGAAAACAGTTCATACATTTTAAATAAACATATGTGTTAAGTACCAGAATTAAATTTTGTACCATGCCACTAGCTCTTTTTACTTCACACGAATATTACATTTATTTTGTATATCCATGGTCTATATATGATTACTGACTTCCCAGCTTCCTGGCTAGTACTGCTAGTAAAGTGCTTACATATTTCTTTGGATACTACCTGTGCTTTTAGGTGTCTTTGGGGATGTTAGGAATATAGTCTCAAGATAGAGGAATAATGTAAACACAAACACATGAATGCATGTTCACATGAAGGAACGAAAAAAGAAAAGAAGGGAGGGAGGGAGTCAGACAGGTTAAAGGCACATGCCAAGTCAGGTAATGTAAGTTAGATCCCAGGAACGTAAATGGTAGAAGGAAATATGTGATTCCAAGTTGTTTTATGACTTCCACATGTACCAAAGTCAATAAACAAATGAAAAAAAATAAGATAAAGAAAATCAAAGTAGTCGGGCGTTGGTAGTGCACACCTTTAATCACAGCACTAAGGAGGTAGATCTCTGTGAGTTTAAGGCCAGCCTAGTCTACAGAGCAAGACCCAGGACAGGCACCAAAACTACACAAGAGAAACCCTGTCTTGCAAATAAAAAAAAAATAAAAAAGGAAAGAAATCAAAGTAAATTATTAATGTTACCTATGACTTACATTAAGCCCATTCTAAGTATTTTACTTGTGAACAAAAATTCTTATCCCCGTAACAGGAAAAGAAATGTTTTCTGAGATCTAAATCAAAACAAAACTTGAATACTCATCTAATTCTTTTATAAATATTTCATTAATTTTTATTTTACAAATGAAAAAACTAGTTTAATTTTTAGTAACTTGCTAGTCATAAAGGGAATGTGGTATAAAAGGTAGGACTTGAACATAAATAGCTTATTTCACTGTATACTTTTAACCAGCTGTAATGATTTTGGCCTAGATTCATAATTATCTTTAAACAGGATAACACAAGTTGTCAAGTCTTAAGCATATATAATATTTAAGTTTTTCCTATTACTAACAGTTAGTCATTTTTCTTAAGTGTGACTAGGTGGCTTTTATGATTAAAAATTATTCAGGATATAATCTGTTTATACTCTACAGTACCTAAAATATACTGTAATCATACCTGGTTCTGTTGGTAAGGAGGCTGAGACTGCCCATTAGCCTGTCCCTGGCTCTCATTCCCTCCTAATGGAGAGCCACGAGTTGTGACTGTCATGATCACCAAAGAACAGACCTTTGCTAGTTTATGTTTATGCAGTTGTCCTAAGAGAAAAAATTATAGTCTACTTAGAAGAGACAAAGTACTACCATATGCCAACCCCTAAAATCTCTAATTCAAGGACAAACAATCATATAAAAATTATTTTAATAACTTAAAAATAGGATAATAATTGAAAAGATGAATAAGGAAGTATTTCAACTTTAACATCCATTCCAAATTTAACCAGGGTCTTACAACTAGTAGTAAATAATTATAAAAATAAAACAAAAGCAAATTTTAGCAATAATTTTACTCACCTTGATAAACTGTTCTACCAAGAAATCAAGTCCTGCCAGTTCTTAAATGGAGGCCAATAGTAGAATCCTCACAGGACTATAGATTATAATGGGAATTCTTTGAAATGTCACGAGTTTTTTAAAATTATTTAGGGCAGTAATTTTTACCCAAAGCTATAAATCTGAAAATAAAATTTCCTGCTGTTCTTTAAAAGAATGCTAATAAAGTCTAAGTATGGCCTAGACAGGACTAGACCAAATACCTAAGGCCTAGAAGTTGATATTTCTTTAATATCTCCAAGAAAAAACAGGGTGTCATTAAATTGAAAAGCAAGTTTCATTCCAAAAGCCAAGCTTTGAAAGCCAAGCCAAGTAAAAAGGAATAATCTGGCATTTATATCTGAAACACTCATAACTACTACCTGCAACTAAAGGAAGACATGAGCACAAAAAGCAAGCCAGAGAAAATAAAAACTGAATAGCCAAAGAAAGGTTATCAGTTACCAATATATAAGTGAAATATTTTAACTTTAGAAATCATGCTTTCTTGTGAGTTAATTTTTCTCCACAAATACACAAAATATATTTATCTTTCTTTATAAACAGAGCAACAGAAATAAAAAAGGTCATTTTTATATAAATACCAAGTAAGCATAGTATGATTAGAACCTAGAGCCCAGCTCTAGAATAAGTTAAAGTACCACAAAGACTTTCATTTTTTTAAATAATCACAAAAAGAGAAAAAAGTTAATTTTTGACTGACAAATTTAGTAACTTTTTAAAAGACCAATCACTAAGTTGAAGGGCAAACAGAAACTTCTCTTGAGGACTAAAACAAAAGTTGCCAGGTTAAGAAATAATATGATTCCAGAAAAGTATTAGACCAAAAGTGAGAGGGAAAAAAAAGCTGAAATATGCACACCTATCTATACATTATCTCCACAGTGATGATTATATCTTATAAATTCTTACTTTTGTTGTCTGCTGTGTGTAATCATTCCAACAGCCTTATGTAAATATTTTAAGACAACCTTATGATCTTAGTTTTTACTTAACCAAAAGTTTTCATCAAATTAGGGCAGGGCAACTTTTTGCTATTGGCTTAAATAAACAGATGGAGTAACATAACTGTTTTTTTGCTAAAAGCTCATCATCAAAGCATGGTTCTTTCTCTCCCTTTTCCTTATTAAATATGGACAAACTGCATTAAATCAGGGTGATTAAAATAAATCAGGGTAATCTTTTTTCTTCCATTTTTCAAGACAGGGTTCATCTGTGTAGCCATGGCTGTACTGGAACTCACTCTGTACACCTGTATCTATGTGCTTCCGATTCACAAGTGCTGGGATTAAAGCTGTGTGCCACCACCCCCCAGCTCTAATTACTTTTAAAGAACAAAAGGAAAGGCTGAAAAGATAGCTCAGCAGTTAATAGTGGCTGTTCTTACACAAAACCCAGGTTTGAACCCAGGCAGTGGTGACACAAGCCTTTAATCCCAGCAGTTGGGAGGCAGAGCCAGGCGGATCTCTGTGAGTTTGAGGCCAGCCTGGTCTACAGAGCAAGATCGAGGACAGGCACCAAAACTACACAGAGAAACCCTATCTCGAAAAAAACAAAAACAAAAGCAAAAACAAACTAAAACCCAGGTGATTCCTATCACCTACACAGTAGTTTACCACTGTCCAATATGGTGATATTTTATTTGTGCTGAAATGTGATTTTATTTGTATGTTAATAATAAAGTTGCCCAGGGGTCAGAGCTAATAGCAAGCTATAGCAATAGTCTGGCAGTGGTGGCACATGCCCTTAATCCTAATCACATGACAGGCAGATCTCTGTGTGTTCAAGGACACCACCAGCATGGAGACACACCTTCAATCTCAATACCAACCATAGAGACCTGGAGGTGTGTATAGACAGGCAGTGACTAGGAGGTCATGTGGTTGGGTTTACAACCAGTGAGAAGACAGAACAGAAAGTCAATAAAAAGACAGATACACAGGAAATAGGTCTCTTTCTGAGGGGAAGGACAACAGCAGCAGTGAAAGGTAAGAAAGGGTTTTTAGTATCAGCTCTTAGCTATTGTTCTGACCTCTGGGGCTTTTAACTCTGCATTTGGCTCTGTGTTTCTTATTTAATAAAACCGTTCCATTCAGAAATACATCTACAGTCCAGTACTAGAAGAAACACTACTTTCTTCTGAGCTCTAAAAGCACTAGGCATACAGTATGCACATATATGCAAGCTCAACACTCATCTATATAAAACAATAAAAAAGCTTGTAAAAATAAAAGACACAAAGGGTACAAAAATATATACTCAAAATTTTACATTTGGACAGTATGAAATATTATCTTCCACAGAAACATGTACCAAATAAGTATATGAGATGTGCAATGTCACTAGTTTTTAATTAGGGAACTACAAATTAAAACCCCAAACAGTACATTATACACCCCCTAGAATAAAGCCAAATAAAAATAAAGACTGGAGGAATTGGACTCAAGAACTGCTCATAGGAATCGAAAATGAAAATAATCTGGAATACTATTAAATTAACATAAATTGAACAGGCAATTTTATATCATTCCAAACTCAATCAAACACAATCACAAAAAACTATACTCATGCAAAAAAAGTATTTTTGCAAATTGAGTTCTTTTCTGTCAACAGTCTCAAAGCAAAAACAACCCCAATATAAACCAATGAATGAGTAATCAAAAAGTGGTATGTGCATATAATGGAGTATCATTAGCATACCACATAAATACCAATAATATATAAAGCACACACTATTATATAACACAACATTAATTTCAAAAACAAGTGGAAAAAGCTATATCCTAAGATTACATATCATGTGTTTCATTTATGTAGGACACTTAAAAATGTCTGGAGCTAAAAGTGGAATCAGAGAAGGGCAGGAAAGGAGCAAACTGTATCTGTTGTTTGACTAAGAATGGACTACTCTGGATTGAGGTAGAGCTTTCAGAACTCCGTAAACGCAATTTACTGAAATTCACTGATTTGTACATTTAGCAGGAATAAATTTTAATATCTCTGTAAAGCTATTAACTAATACAATAACCAAACAATATTATTTATCTATAGCCTGTTGGAAAGAAATCAAATTAAAAAACTACTTCCTTTTTTTTCCCTGTTTTTGAGACAGTGTCATAATAGGGTTCACACTAGCTTGCAATTTGCTATGTTGCTCAGGCTGGACTCAATTAATTTCAGCCTAACAAATTCTGGAATTCTTAACCTCTAAGAAACACACTTTAAAAAACAAAACAATACAAATGGCTGCTGAGAGAGATCACTGTGAGAGTGTGCTTTGCATGTTTTCATGATTGGGTTCTAGCCTCAGCACTGCCAAAAGAAAAAGAATCCTGGAGTTGAAACAATTAATTCAGGTTAAACAAAAGTTGATTTGTATAAATGGTAAAATAAATGTAAGCATTTTCATACTGTAGTTTAAATTTCACTGTTTTAGAAACCAAGTATTCATTTATGTAACTCATCAAAAACAACCACGGAACTATAAAGATAAAGATCTTTCAAAAACTGTAAGTAGTATTATAAATATTTTGCCTAAAAAATTATCTACTAGAAGATAAACTTTGAAGACACCTTATCTTATTCTGATACTGCAATAATAATAATAATAATAATAATATCAGTAATAATAAAAAAATCAGTAATAGGTTCCCAGAATCAAACTGTATCAGATAAACACCTCTTAAAAATTACTTCTCTAGGGTTTGGAAAAGTGGTTTAACCATTAAAGGCATATTCTGTTCTTTTCAGAGAAGCTGAGTTTCATTCCCAGAAGCTACATTGGGTGGCTCACAAGTCCAGCTCTAAAGGATAAAATACCCCCTGTTCCATGAGGACCTGAACTCATACACTAACAAATACACAGACACACACAATTAAAAATATATTTTAAAGATTATCTTTGCACAACTCACATTCTCAAATGAAAGGTTCTTTCTGTTGTTAAGAGAATACTGATTGTCTCAAGCTTAGAAAAACAAAATATCAACCATTCCTAAAGCCAATCAAGTACAAATACAAAAAATGACTTAAAGGGGACAGACTGAACATTTATATTAGTGCTGCTTATGAACAGTAAAGAAGAACAATGAATCTAACCAACTTATTCTTAAGCCACAAGCAAACAAAAAAATCATTCTGAACTCACCAAATAACTTCAAGCATTCATTCTTCCCACACTGGAAAAGTAAAGTTTAAAATGTTAAAAGTAAAATCACATAAATGAGCTTTGAATTAAGAATAAATACAGATACCTGCATATTCACAGATGCCCAAATATAAGTTAATTAACATACAAGAAAATGCGGCTTAAATTTTTTTTTTAGCTTTTCAAGGTCACTACTAGTAGAGTTAACATTTTAATCATAATTTAGTGTAATAAGCCTCAAGGAAGACACCGAAACTTTCTATTCAAAATGCTCTAAATTCATTTTGTAAAGTGAAGACATAAAAAATGTAATCAAAACACCTCAGAAACACCTCAAAATTTTTTTAATGACAATAGACAAATGTTATTTGGATATACATGATTAACAGCTTTCTCAAACAGGTAGTCTCATCAAAAATTACAGCTCGAGTATTTAACAATCCTTGAGTTAAAAAGCGAAACAAAACTTTCAAATTGTAGGCAAAACTGCACAATTCTTAACGTATTTCCGTTAGTAAATCATTTGTGTAAAGCTTTCAGAAATACATCATAAAACCTAGTGTTCACAGAACTTCATACAATTTTTTTGCGTCCTTTGAATTGGTATGGCAATAGAAAAACGCATTTATGAAACATCACAAAAATCAGGTTTACCACTAACTCATTTTCTTTTGTAGGTGTAGAGAAAATCAGAAAAACTGGGAGACCAATGCCCGTTTAGGAAGTTCATTAAAACATCCTTTGGGTTATGTTCAACCTCAGCAGTCTCACAAAGAGCAAAAACGTGGTTCATTTCCCAAGTAAAATGACAACTTACGGAAAGTGGGTAGACAATCGTTGCTTGGTCAAAAGCAGTATCCGCAACCTAACTTTACTGTAAATAATTGTCAGTAATGACATCGGACCAACCCTCTGGTGGACAAAGGAACAAGATGTGAAGCTTTAGAGGATCAAGCTCCTTCTGGACTCAGTCAACATAAACAGAAAGGGAAGGGGCGTGGCAGCCATTTTCCCGCCATACCCAAAAGTTAACTATTCATTTCAGCCCGCCTTTCTAAAACCCGAGACACTTATAGTGGAAACTACGGTCAATAGATCTATAAGCCATTGCTTCATTATCCTACCCTGTCTGAACTTCCATCAAGTCTCTTCTGAGACCGCAAAAGTGGCCGTGTCAAGAATAAGTTTTTAACATATTACCGACTGTGACAACAGCATGTAACAGAAACCTAGGTTACTCTTCCTTCTTTTCCAGAGAATGCGCCTCTTACCTTTTTTTCTTCCAGTCTCCGGAGCCGAACGCTCTAACAGTAGAATTCAGTTTCTCTAAGTCTGGGCGTTTTTCTTCGAGTTCTCCGGCAGTCACGGCTTTACTTTTCTTTGGTCACTGTTCTTGGCCTTGTGATACCACAAAGTGGCCACCAACGTAAGGGAATGGTGTTACCAAGCAACAGTAATCAGGGGAAAAGGGAATTTAAGGTCCTTTTAATACACCAACCAACATGGCGGACGCAGCGACTCCGCTACACAAGACAAACAGTCCCCCGCCACCAGTAGAAGAGGAAATTCCCAACAGTCTTTGCTTCACGCAAAGGCTCAAGGGACTTCAACGTTCGCAAAGCCACGCCCCTTAGCCCTCCCCCTCATTCTTTTACGTGCCCCTCCTTTCCTTTTCTTCTTCCATTCCCCCATTTCTGGCACCATTACATTGAGGGGTTCTGTTCCCCTATTTCTGGCACCATTACCTACTTGAGTGGTTCGGTCAGAAACTGGAAGATAAATAAAAACTTAAGTTCCTATTTACCAATAAAGCAGTTTAGGGAAATAGGGGCGCTCAGACACTACCTGAAACATGAGTTTGATCAGGGATTTAAGGTGGTCAGAGTGATCAAAACTTATAATTGTCTCTGATTTACACACAAGCCCATGAGATCCTGAGTGTGTGCTCACACACACACACATTTTAATATCGATGTTGATGACGATGACTCAAATACACACACACACACACACACACACAAATTTTAATATCGATGTTGATGACGATGACTGATTGGAACCTTAAGGATTTTTTTATTACATTTTGTTGTTGTTGTTGTTGGGGTAGGTGGTGTCATATACAGAGGTCTGGAGACAATTTTTGGGAATCAGTTCTATCCTTCTATAATGTGTCTCTTTGGCACCAAACACAGGTTGTCATCTTTGCAGCAAGCATCTTTAAGCCATCTAGTCTGCCCTCAACATGGTTCCAAATACAGGCCATTGAGATAAACTTCTTCCAATGTTTTCTTAGATTGTCTGTTAATCCCATCTTTGAAGAATAAGACCACTACCACAATTTTAAGTCAAACTTGAAGCAAGCTTTTAGTAAAAACTGACTGGCATGGGAGAGTAGCCAGGTCCATAAACGGGTTTCCAGGAAATGGCCACTAGCTACATTTTGCAGGACCTTAAAAAGGTAAAAATCTACAATTCACTGCATTTTGTATCAGGTCCAATGAAAGGCAAACATACATCTGATATATTTTTTTACCTGCACACCTCCTGCCTACATCCAATCAGGGACAAATGTACCTTCTGATGTATTTCTGTGGACATACCTTCTGCCCATGTGTGATCAAGCACATTTTATAAAGATGGATCAAACATAAGACAACAGGAATCTCTTCTTCCTGGTTCAGGAATTTATTCTTGAATGCAAACAGCACTCTTAACCTGCAAAGTGTATTTTTCCTGTTTTGGTCTCACATTTCTTTATCCAAGTGTCTTTAAGGAGTAAATGCTCTAAGTTAAATGATTTCAAATTCAAAAGGACACTAGTAAGAAGTGAGGCTTAGATTCAAAATGACCTTGTACTGTACAAAAGCTGGACTTGCTTATGAATGAAAAATGGACACAGTAAAGACACTTAGTCATTTAGTGCCAATGGCCATTTCCGAAGAGCAGCAGGTAGCACTTGAGCTTCAAGAATTCAGCCCATCAGAATGCAAGGCATTGATGGGTGAATCTCCGATAGGCAAGGTCCTGTAGCTGGAGAATTTCTCTCCAGCTCCCTCCAAGTCCCGCCAGTCCCGGAGCCCACTTATAAAATAAACACACAGACTCTTACATTATTTAAACTGCTTGGCCATTAGCTCAGGCCTATCATTGTCTAGCTCTTACTCTTATATTTAGCCCATTTCTATTAATCTTTACTTTGCCATGTGGCTCGTGGCTTACCGGTACTTTACATCTTCCTTGTCCTGGCGGCGGCTCCAGGTGGTCTCTTTTCAGCCTTCCTGTTCCCTCAATTCTCCTCTCTGTTAGTCCCGCCTATACTTTCTGTCTGGGTACCAGCCAATCAGTGTTTATTTATACAGAGCAATATCCACAGCAAGGTCTCAAGTGCTTCAGCTCCAGAATATCTCTTGCTTCTGCTGTACCTTTAATTGTTTGCTGCTGCCATTTTTTTTTCTGGTATCTGATGAGAGGGTTAGGCAAATATTATCAGAGGCCCCTTATAACTCAGTTAAGAACTAGGCCTCAGTTCCTACAGATACTAAGCTGGGCCAAACACCTCCCCACCACACAGGTAATAACCAAAAATGGGCATAGTCTGGGACTTGTTCAGGCCTCCCCAAGAATGGAAAACCTATAGCCTTAGCCCACACCTGCTAGCCCTAACCAATTAGAAACTTACTAATACAATTGCTGCTTTCCTAAGCCAATCCTAGGTAAACTGGTCACTCTGCTTTTAGAATTCTTTCAGCTGTGCTTAAAACTAGCCTGAGAGCTTCTCTCAGGGGTGTCACCATTTTGTACAGGTGAGAGACCCCACATGCATGTGATATAATAAATGTTCTTGCTGATTGCATTGTTACTGGTGGTCTTTGGGACATCTCTTGGACCTTAAGATATGGCATGCTGTGAATAGTGTGGGAGGGATTCCCCTCTGCCTTTAATGTAGTGTTATTATCTCATGGAAATGTCCTGTTCTACTAGGCATTTTTACCCATGGATAACTATGAAAAAAGATTTCTTCTTCAGCTGTACTGTTTAATTGAAGTAATGATTTTATACAATAATAGTGTTATTTTAAATAGGATTGTGATGGTTAAGGTTTTTAACAAATATGGAAATGGATTATGATAGGGGCTAGTTTAATGGGAAAATTAATATAGGAAAAGGTAGGAAATAGTACTGCTCCTACCCCTGATACAGCAGGAACTGCAGAAGGTAGGAAATAGCATCAAGGAAGTGTCATGCAGCTAAGACTTACAAGTTTCTCTTTATGAGCCTTTAAAACTGTGGTTTAGGTTAACGATTAAGGGAAACAATTGAGTCCCCAGGAGTTAGCTCAAGTTCTTTCTGATATTGGGAAATGTGTTCAAAGGTTTTGGGTGCATCAGAGCTAAAACAAAGCTTTAAACAATTGACTTCATGTAACTAGAAAACAAGGAATTGGATGGTTATTTAAGGTAATTGGACTTGACTCTAAAATATGAAAGGTGAAACTAGTAACCTGCTTTTCTGGCTATTATAAAAACACTGCCTATGTAAATGGTTATGGCTGAAAGGCTCCTGATCTATAAGAAGTATAAAAGACAAATGATTAGCAGTATGTAGGTTCTTTGGGATAATTTATTTCTGCCTTGACCAAGTAGTTATTCTGTAGACAGTTTTTCAGTTTCTGTGAGTTTGTAGACTTTTACTATTTGGTGGTTTCTGTTGTTGAAATCCAGCTTTAAACCAAGGTAGTCTGACAAGATACAGGGCATTATTGCAATTATTTTGTATCTGTTGAGACTCGTGTTGTGACTGATTATGTACTTAATTTTGGAGATGGTTCTATGAGGTGCTGAGAAGAAGGTATATTCTTTTGTGTTTGGGTGAAATGTTCTGTAGATATCTATTAAGTCCATTTGAGTTATAAACTGTTAAGTCGTTTCTTTCCCTGTTTAGTTTCTGTCTGATGATCTGTTCATTGGTGTTGTGACTGAGTATGTACTTAATTTTGGAGATGGTTCTATGAGGTGCTGAGAAGAAGGTATATTCTTTTGTGTTTGGATGAAATGTTCTGTAGATATCTATTAAGTCCATTTGAGTTATAAACTGTTAAGTCGTTTCTTTCCCTGTTTAGTTTCTGTCTGATGATCTGTCCATTGGTGAGAGTGGGGTGGTGAAGTCTCCCACTATTAGTGTGTGGGATTAGATATGTGATTTAAGCTTTAGTAAAGTTTCTTTTACAAATATGGGTGCTGTTGTATTTTGAACAAAGATACTCAGAATTGAGACATCACCTTGGTGGATTTGTCCTTTGATGAAAATGAAATATTCTTCTCCATCTCTTTTGATTAATTTTGGTTTGAAGTCTATTTTGTTAGATATTAGGATAGCTACACCAGCTTGCTGCTTAGGTCCATTTGATTGGATAATCTTTTTCTAACCATTTACTATGAGGTAATGTCTGTCTTTGAAATTGAGGTGTGTTACTTGTATGCAGCAGAAGGATGGATCTTGCGTTGGCATCCATTGGGTATTAATGGCCAAAGACTGTTAATTCCTACTATTTTGTTGTTGGTGGTGTTCGCGGTGGTAGTGTGTGTGTGTGTGTGTGTGTGTGTGTGTGTGTGTGTGTGTTTCCTTTTTTTGGGTTTTGCTGGTGTGAAATTATAATTGCCTATTTTTTCATGGATGTAGTTAATTTTGGGGTGTTAGAGCTTTCTTTCTAATACCTTCTTTCAGGCTGGATTTGTAGATAGATATTGTTTAAGTCTGACTTCGGCATGGAACATCTTATTTTCTCCATCTATGTTGATTTACAGTTTTGCTGAGTATAGTAATCTGGGCTGGCACCTCTGGTTTCTTAGTGTCTGCAGGACATCAGTCCAGGCTCTTCTGGATTTTAAGGTCTCCTCTAAGAAATTGGATGTGATTATAATAGGTCTGCCTTTATATGCTACTTGGCCTCTTTCCCTTGTTGCTTTTAATATTCTTTCTTTGTTCTGAATGTTTAGCGTTTTGATTATTGTGTGGTACAGGGTTTTTCTTTTCCAATCCAATTTAATTGGTGCTCAGTAAGTTTGTACCTTTATAGGTATGTCCTTCTTTAGGTTAGGAAAATTTTCTTCTATGATTTTTTAAAAAATATATTCTCTGGGGTTTTGACCTGGGTTTCTTCTCCTTCTTCTATTCCTATTATTTTTATGTTTGGTCTTTTCATAGTGTCCCAGATTTTCTGGATGTTTAGTGTTAGGAATTTTTAGATTTAACATTGTTTTTGAGGCTGGATCATCTCAGTTAGCCACCTCAAAATTGTCCTGAGCAGTTTATAGTCCAAAACTGATCTTTGGATGGTGTTTGTCAGCTTAGTGGAATTTCCACAATCCATGTGGAATTGTCATTGTGGAGCCCCATCCTCCTTTTGGAGGCTTCAAAGGTTAATGTTAGGAATGGTCCTGATTCACTGCAGGAAACTTATACATTTTAAATGTCATTTGCAGCAGATCTCAAAGATATTAAATAATCAATATTTGTTATGTATATGTGGAGTACAAAAACTTAATTACTAGTTACCTGATGGAGACTCAAACCTGAAATCATATACAAGAAGCTAGATAAAACCTAATTCTAGAATTATTTGATTTTCTATATGACGATTAATATCGTGACAGAGAGTTTAAATATATATAATTTTCCAAATTTTGAGATAATATATTTGCCTTAAGAAGTTTTAAAGAGTTGAGCCAGGCAGCAGTGGTGCACACCTTTAATCCCAGCACTTGGGAGGCAGAGCTAGGCAGATCTCTGTGAGTTCGAGGCCAGTTTGGTCTACAGAGTGAGATCCAGGACAGGAACCAAAACTACACAGAGAAACCCTGTCTTGAAAAACCACACAAAAAACAAGTTTTAAAGCATTGAAATAAAACCAAAGGATATGAAATTGGTGACAATAGACTAATTCTTTAATTTTGGTTTTTCTTCAATTTTGTATCAGATGGCTCTTCTGACATGAGACGTAGATTTTGAATATTCCTTTAACAAGCATTCTTGGGTTTAGAGAAGTGAGCCATGCTCCAATTCCACAGCCAGCTTTAAATTTTAATTGAACTTGGACTACAAAAAGACCATTTGTGCTAAGTGTCTGTAGAGAACAGCAGAAACAAACATTTAGGAAGACATGAAATTTTATATGTGATATACCTATAGGGTAATTTACTCTTTTCCTTGGAACATTTTTTTTTTCTAGATGATTTGTCCTTTTTCTTCAGATGTCTCATTTGTCCAGTGTTCTTCAGATTCCTTAGCCTTCATTCTCCTGAAAGACAAAAACAAAAACCCTTCCCCAAGCCTAACTTTGGGGAGGTTCCCTTTTGCTAAGTTAAATCTGATCAAAGGAAAAGCATTTGGTAGTCTTACAAGTTGATTTAGATTGATTGGTTATGCTGTTTGATGAACTACCACCTCTTTTAATGAAGAAGTCTCTGTTATTTACCAAACTTGAGAATTGACCACAACAACCTTAAGCTACAACAAAACCTACTTTAAGAGTTTTATTGGGTGAATAGGAAAAGAGGAAGAGTGAGAAGGTCTACTGGAAAGAGGTGTGGCAGAAGAGGGGAGGAAACAGGTGGAGTCTGCTTTTAAGGATAGTCTCATGCATTAGTATAGGGGCTTACATAGCCACATCATGCATGTGCATAGATTATGTGATCACACACGATAGCTCTGTAGTATGTTCAATCTTACCACAAGGACACATGCTCAACTATGTTCATATCAGCATTATTTGTAATAGCAAGAACCTGGAAACAACCTAGATACCCCTCAACTGAAGAATGGATAAAGAAAATGTGGCACATATACACAATGGAGTACTACTCAGCAGTAAAAAACAATGATACCATGAAATTTGCAGGCAAATGGATGGAACTAGAAAATATCATCCTGAATGAGGTAACCCAGACTCAGAAGAACAAACATAGTATGTACTCACTCATAAGTGGATACTAGATGTACAACAAGGGATGGCCAGATTGTAGCCCATGGCTCCGGATAGGCTAGCTGACAGCAAAGGATCCTGGGAGGGATACAAGGATCGCCCAGCTAAGTAGAAGTGGATGGGATCTGCATGAGCAGGCTGGGGATGAGGGGGGTGGCATAGGGCAAGGAATGGTGGGTGAGAACATAGGGAAATGGGAGGGTCGAGCTGGAGCAGGGATGGAGTGGGAGAGCAGGGTAGGAGATACTGTGATGAAGACATCATGGGAATAGGAAGAGTCAGGGTGCTGTGGAAGCTCTCAGAAATTGACAGGGATGACCCTACCTTTGACTGTTGGCAGTGATCAAGGGGGTGCCTGGACTGGTCTACTCTGGTGACTGGTCTAGCAAATAACCTAGCTGTCATCATAGAGCCTTTATCCAGTGACTGATAGAGGCGGATGCAGGGATCCGCAGTTGAGCTCCAGGCTAAGCTACGGGAATCCAGTTGATGGGAGAGAGGAGGGATTCTGCTGAAGAGGGATGTGGAGATCTTGATAGGAAGACATGCAGAGGTGACCAGCTACACTAGTGGAGACCCATGAACTGTTGACTAGTGGCTATGGAGCCCCCATGGGACTGGACTAGGCCCTCTGGATATGGGAGACAGTTGCTTAGCCTGAACTGTTTGGGGGGCACCCCGGCCGGGTATCAGGATCAGTCACTAGTGCATGGGCAAGCTTTTGGGAGCCCGGTGCCTGTGGTGTGGCACCTTTGCAGCCTTCGTGAGGCGGTGGGGGCTTGGACCTACCTGGGCTAGATGTGCCAGGCTCTGCTGAATCCCCATGGGAGACCTTTATTTGGAGGATAAGCAGATGGTGGGTGACTTGGGAGAGCGGTTTGGGGGTGGGGGGAGGAGGAGGAGGTGGGATCTGTAGGTGGTATGTAGGGCGAGTAGAAAATTTCTTAATTAAAAAAAAATGAAAAAAATAACCTAAGCTGTTATTGAAGATAAATAACTATAGAAATAAACATTACTAATAAAGAAAAAATATTTTTTGTAAACCTCTATTAAAAATTGTGCAGTATTAGGTATCAACAATAATGTATGAGTCATAAACTCATTTTTTTCAATAAATTGCTCTTCAAAATATTTGGTTTAATAGAACAAATTATAGTTGACCAAACTCTTATCTTATACTCATCTTTTTACTGTACTGGAAAAAGGAATCTTATAAATGAAACTTCAGTTTATTTAATATTTTCACAGTCAGTTGAATGTTAAGATTCTATAAGATAAAATAATATTGTTAAATATTTATATTGCATAACATCTCACAACATAATTTTAAAGTCAGCAGTGAGACATTTTTGCTATGAGGTGTGCTGGGTTATTTCATAGGGTATTCATAATCAATACTCATGGCTATGTGTTACATTACCATAATTTTCTGATTTAATTTGTTCTTTATATATGTTTATGTGTGTTTCAATTACATTTCATTAACTCAGAACTTTATTGTAAGTTTGCACTTTCTTTTCATGTTCAAAGAATTCCTTTAATTCATTTTCTCGATTCTCCTCATACAGTCTGACAGCCAGTTATGCATCTTAGTGTAACCACAGTGGAATTGCAACCAGTCAGAAAAAGCCTACTGGATCAGTTCATGTCTCTAATCTATTGTTTGTTAGTGATATTCAAGTAAATACTAGTGATATTCTGTCCAATCGCTTTACATTTCCAAAACATGACACACTTCTAAGAGTACTAAGTCTCAAGCACTGAGTTCTCCCAATAGATTTCCATATGAAGACTATGGGATAAGTATGTTAGCTGATTAAATGGGTTTAGAGGTCTGGCTTTGATTGAGATTTAGTGATGCACATTGATGTGCTGGGCACAAGCTGTGTCAGACATAGGGTAAGTGAGTAAAAAATGACCTTGAAAACCCTGTGACCCCTTTGACGTCACTGAATGTGAAAGTTACCAAATAAGATTTTTAACTATTTTGAGATAGCCATATGTTACTTATTGCACACAGAATTGGGTTGGATGGTTTATGTGGGGAAATTAATACAGCATGATATTCTATATATAATACTTAAATCCTGTTTTGATAACATATATATTTAAAGATAAATATTTATTTATTCTTTTTACAAAATAATGATATATAAAATATTGAAAGAGCTTTATTTTTGCTCATGTTATTGATAAAGGAATAATGGTACTTCAAGCCCACTAAATGAAGTCAAAGCAAGAATTTGCACTCTGATACGTGCGGCTGTGTGCATTCTCCTTCTCTGAGGAGCTGTCAAGTAGTAATGTTTTAGTCATTGTTTCAGACATGAATCAAGCTGTCCAGTGATTCACCATATGGGCTATTTCTGATGGCTCAGTGACATTAGTGCATTTCTCTTGCCTTGGTTTTTTTTGAAAGGTAGAAAGTGTTTTTATTTGTCATTTGTATTCTTGCTGTGATAACACACCTGATAAAAACAGTTTGAATAAGGAGGCGTTTGTGTTGGCTTCCAGCCTTTTTTTTTTTAATGTGAATTTCCACCGTAGCAAAAACTTATTCTGGAGAGAAACATGTTTAAAATTACTTAATTAAAATTACAACAAATGACCTAAATTACTATATATGAAGACAGGGATATGTATGAACAATGAGTACCTTCATGACTCCTGTAAACATCTGGGCATATAAACCACATCCTAAGTTCTTTGTTCTAATGGAACTTTTCTGTCTCACACATTCTCTTTCTCTCTTTTCTCCATCTCATTTCCCTTTTTATTACTTTGATGAATGATCTGGAGGTTCTGGCTGCCTGCCAAATTAGGGTAATAAGAAGAGCAAATGTATCTTTTAACTTCATGGATCACAATAAAGATTAAAATGCATCTTAATTGCTTTCTAGAAGTGGATCAAGTTTCATTGCAAACAGGGCAAGTTTGAGGACATACTGTTTACACATGAGTTTGGAATGACTTTCAAAGTCTATGTCTACAGAAATTGCTCTCATATTTATTGGGATTGGGACATTTGGCCCAATTATTTGACTTCCCTCTGTGGAGAATAGTCAGTGGTACTGTAAATTCCTAAGTGTGTGTGGTTAAGATGTAGTTACAACCACTTGTATAGCTATTTGAGAAAAAAGTTAAAAGTTAAATGGCTGGAATCATTTGGAAAAGATTCTAATCTTGTTTATGACACAACCTCACACTAGCTGAATAGCTGGGAGACTATTTATTAGCCTCATGTGTTTAAACTCTAAAGTACAGTAAAAAATTGAATATCTTAACTGTCTCTAATATCAATCCAGTTTTAGTATTTGTATTTTCCTGATGTTCATTGTATTTTGCTCTTCTTCTATTATAAAATATTTGTATTTGGGGGTAGAGCTTTCTCAAATCTGGTAGTACAGTGGAGATATGTTGAAATGATGAGAAAAATAGATTGGTAATTTGGACATGTAACAGTTACAAAAAACTAAAATTTTTCATTTAAAAAAGAGCTGCAAAAAGATCAGCACTGTATTCCTTTTTTAAACTTTTTATTCAGTTTAAATGCCAACCACAATTCCCACTCCCATTCTCCCTTACACTAATCTTCCCACTACGCCCTTCCCCTACCTTCTTCCCTATCCACACCCCATCCACTCCTCCCAAAAAAGTAAGGTTTCCCATGGGGGTCATCAAAGTCTGGAACATTCAGTTGAGGTAGAACCAAGCCCTTCCCTTGAATCAAGGCTGTGCAAGGTTTCCCATCATAGGTAATAGGCTCCAGAAAGCCAGCTCATGCACCAGGGATAGATCCTGTTCTCAATACTAGGGGCTCCACAAACAGACAAAGCTATGCAACTGTCTCCTGTATGCAGAGGGTCTGTTCCCATGCAGGCTCTACAGCTGTTGGTCTAAAGTTCATGAGTTCCTATGAACTTGAGTCTGCTGTCTCTGTTAGATTTCCCCATTATGATCTTGATACCCTTTCTCATATAATCCCTCTTCCCTCTCATTGACTGCACTCCTGCAGCTCAGGTGGGTGCCTGGTTGTGGATCTCTGCATCTGCTTCCATCAGTTACTGGATGAAGATTCTGTGATGACAGTTAGGGTATTCACCAATCTGGTTACCAGAGTAGGCCAGGTCAGGCACCCTCTGAACTATTAGTAGTCTAGTAGTCTAATCTGGAATCGTCCTTGTGGATTCCTGGGAACTTCCCTGGCACCTGGTTTCTCTCTATCCTCATGATGTCCCTCTGTATCATGGTATCTCTCTCCTTTAAAAAAATAATTTATTTTATTTTATGTGCATTGGTGTTTTGGAGTTACAGACAGTTGTAAGCTGCTGTGTGGGTGCTGGAAATTGAACCCAGATCCTCTGGGAGAACAATCAGTGCTCTTAACTGCTGAGCCATCTCTCCAAAACTGAAAGTATTATCTTGGTGTCCACATGTATATTCTGCTGGGTGCTGTCCAGAGTGTGTTGTATAGCAATTTGATATATTATGAAGAAACCCCAAAGAGTCTGTGTGACAGTAGAGTGCCACCTGAGATAATAATGCAAAAGAAAAGTGGCTGTTAGGGGAGTGTTTTACTGAGTAAGATGTAGCATTCAGTTTTATAAAATATTTTATTTTTAAATATTTTATGATAGTAAGTCAGTATTATAGTACAAAGTAATACTTTACTATAACGCATTAGGCCTCACCTTTCTCTTTTCTCACAAAGGATCATATAGAAAATTTATAAAATTATTGTCAACACTTGAAATTTTTTCATATATATGCAACATATATATGTTTATGTAATTGATTTTTAAACAAATGCACCCTGGATAACTAGGATGAAAGTTGTTAAGGTGCTGGTCATACAAGAGTGAGAACTTGTATTTGGATCCCTGGCTTCCAAGTAAAACCTGGTGAAACTGTACAGACCTACAAATCCCACCACTGGGGAAGTGCAAAGAAGATAGATAATCCTGAGGCTTGTTAAATAGCCAGACTAGTTAAGTTGCTGAGTTCCAAGTTCAAGAAAAAAACCTCTCAAAACAATGAAGGACATGCACATGTACAAGCACTCACATGTACCTGTACACGGACACATGTATCTACACAAAAATATACATACAGAAAATGTGTGTGTGTGTGTGTGTGTGTTGTGTATATGCATCTGAAGCAAAAATTAAAGTGAACATTGTTAGTTTATTATTTTTATTGCTTTGTGGATACTTTGTAGTATAATTGAGGCTCTTAACTTGTTTTCTTTAATGATGAAATCAGAAGAGAATATTAATTTTAATATTAATTTATCCAGCAACATAATTAATAAAGACTATTATTTTTTATTATCAAAACAATAAAACATTGCAAAAGGCTTTTGCTAAATAAAATAATTCTTTTATGATTAAAAAAACTGATGCAACACTTTCTTCTCTTTGCTAATCTTTTATCATACTCATGGTTGGTTTTATCAATATGATACCACATAAATTTATTTTTTTTACTTCTTATCACTACAAATCAAAGAATTTTAGAGATTTCATTAAGCATTAATCTTTATTGCTTTAATTATATAATTTATGTTGGATATAAATTATACATCATGAGTTCATTCTGAAATAATGTATAAAATAATGATAAGGAGCATATAAAATACAAAAGGTTAAAGAATAAAGTTTATTCCATCATTGTCTTTCCTTTCAAAATCTCTTTCTACCAAGGAAAGAAATACTGTTATTATAGAATATGACAGAGTTATTACTATAGACATTTCAGCTGCAAAGACCAAAGGGAAAAGTTCAGCAATCACATTACTTTTACATATTGCCTTTGACTTTCATCCTTTGATGTGTAATCCTTTGCTGAAGCATAAAATCATTCAGTCACACAGGGAATTGTATCCTTGTTAGAAGGGAGAAATGCAAGGCTTGACATCCTGTAGATTATGCACTGTATGTATAGCTAAATTAAATTCAAATTGAAAATGCCCTTTAAAAGGTAATTATTTGATGCTAGTACTGCAAATTAACTTATAAGCTATAGTATAGGCAATGTAAAATTCAGAAGTTGTAAGAAATGCATACTGTACCATGGGTTATCTGAAGTAAACCTGTGCTATTTACTATCATTGACCATATTACTGGAATATGGTTTGCAATAGATATTTTATTATAAATCATTCTAAATTGTCATTTTAAAATAAAGCTGTTGAGATTTTGGGAGTATTTTCCCTTGTTCATAGTACTTGTTCTGGTTTGAATATGAAATGTCTTAGAAATGTGTTTGTTGACTGGTAGGCTTGGGGAAAGCTATTGGATTTGTGTCAATCTGACTCAACCAATGCGTTAAAATACGGATGGGTTTCTAACATGACACATGAAATGAAGAAAACTATGAAAGATGAATCCTATCAGAGAAAGCAGATCAATCAAGGTGAGTCCTTCAGGTGTTTTGGTCTTGCTGTGGTCCCTTACTATAGCCTCACTTTTCTGTTAGCTGGTCAACATGTTGTGGAACACTATTCTGTGTCATTATCCTGGCTCAAATTACAACTGGGAATAACAATACAAGGGACTCTTGGTAGGGCATGCTCAGGGTGCTCTGGCTCAAAGTCTTTTCTGGGGGCCTCAGCACCAAACCATCCTCCTCTTTCCTGATGCTCGCTTGCCTGTGTTCAGCTCTCTAGGTCTGTCCTTTTCTGAAACACTCCTGTACCATGGCCATTTCAGTCCCTGAAAACACATGTCTTTCCTGCCAGGTGCTTCTCAATAGACACTCGTTTCTGGTTACTAAGGATGAGGACCTGCTAAGCTTAGGGAGGAAGAGACCATTGAACCAACCGGAATGCAAAAAGAGCCTGGGGTGGCAAAGTTGGTAGCAAGGGTGATGTGAGATTTGGTATGGACGCTTCTTGGTGAGAGTTTGTGTATGTGATGTAGGCGTGGAGGAATGTGAATGTGTGTGTGTGTGTGTGTGTGTGTGTGTGTGTGTTTGTGTGTGTGTGTGTGTGTGTGAGAGAGAGAGAGAGAGAGAGAGAGAGAGAGAGAGAGAGAGAGAGAGAGAGAGAGAGAGATTTTGTGCATGTGTATGTTTACTTGTTTGTGTTCCATGTCAATAATGCTGGCTATTCCTTGTAGGTATTTCCCGGGGCTTTTGTGCTTCCCGAGGCTTTTTTTGGGGGAGATGTCGAGGCTGTGCTGACCCTTGAAAACTTTTGCATTTGGGAGTGACATGACATTAGTAGTGTTGTCGTTTTGCTGACTGTCTCTTGCGGGAATCAGAGAGGTGCTTCCCACTGAAGTTGCACATGTCCTTGGACTTTGCCCGGTGTCCTTGAAGGCAGATGGCAAGGTAGGAGGAGAGGAGCCTGAAAGATCCAGACGCTGTGGATATCAGAGGGAAGGCCCAGTCAAAGGCAGGTTTGTCTATCAAAGGGTGCTCAAAACCTGAAGGCTTCTCTTCTGTTCCTTCTTCATACCACGTATTCTGCTGGGAGGATACGATCCATCCCAGCAAGCCTAGGGGTGTGGACATCATATGGAATCAGGCCTAAGAGGTGCTGGCTTCTGGAAGTGCGGCTGCTGGGTGGATTTCCCAATTGTTCTACCCAGCCAGCCTTGAGAATGCTGAGCTTTTTCCCCTTGGCCAGCCTGCCCCAAAGCACCCCAAAAATGAGAATGAGGAGGAGAGTGCTTGAGACTCTCCTACTCCTGAGTGTCCTGAGATTGGTCTCTTATTTTCCCTCTTGTGTGTCAGATTTGTATTTAAGGGCCTTGAAATCCTTCTCTGTCTAAGAATCAGGCTGAGTGCCTGGCTTACCTGTGGCCATTGTCACAGCCATGGCCAAACAAAGTGTTTCAGGTTGAGGGCGCTAAGCCACGTGGCCCATACTGGGGTGTGGGTAGCTCTGGCCTCCCACAATGCCCTTGTCTGATTCGAAGGGTTTTGACACTGGCACTGGGGTCTTTGCCTTCGGGTCAGATGCCTTTTCGAAAGGGCCCCGTTCCTGTCTGGGCTCCAGGGACAGGGCTGTGCCGTGTTCTAGAGAATGCTGGAGGATCTAGAGCTCCTCAGAGGCCTGCCCTCTGAGACCAGCCCTTCAGTGGCTCCTCTCTGTTAGCTCTTGTTTGGCGTGAGTATCTTCCTAACTGGTGAAGAACCCTGCAACTGGGGTCAACATATAGCAGGGGGCCAGATCCCAAGGATGATGAAAGGGGTGGAGGTGCCAAATGACAGGAACCTTGGGCTTGGCTGAAAGAACAGTGTTCTTCCAGTGAGCCAATCTTGCGGGTGAGGTAAGGGCTTTTCTCTCTTTTGCACGATGACCTCCTCCTAACCTCTAATGAACCTGCCTTTAGAATCTGCAGGGCAGCATGGATGTTTACCATGAGGGGCTCTCGGGATGAGAGGGTAGAGGTCAAGGCCCCTAGGTGCATTTTGATTCCTGCTTCAGAGACCTGGGACACACACCAGCTCCTCATGCCACAGATCCAACTCCCACACGGATGGCTTGGATGACTCTCCTTGGCCCTGCCCAAGCAAGGCCTGATAAGGTTTTTTTCGTTTTCAGAACACATCATCACTAACCCTAGTTATTACCTTATGGGTTTGGGTTTCAACAGAGGGGTTTGGTATGTGGCAAGTGAGAAAGTTACCTCAATGCCTCCAGTGGGAAGTGTTTTCTAGTTTGTCTGTCCCAGACTGCTGCACCTTGAGTTTCAGCATGGATCCAGAAGCACCCATGCCCCCATGCCACCCACACACACACTAGGAGCCCCTTGTTCCTCAGGTATCCATCCGTCTTTGGTTCGGACAGGTAAAGGTGATCTCACCCCAGACTGGAAGGGAACCCGGGGACTTGGGATCTTCAAGGATTCTGGGCCTCCTTGACCTGGACCCATAGGTTTCCTTTCTGCCCTGCGACCATCCTCTGGGAAAGCCAGAAACAGGCTAAGGCTATTTATGGTCTTTATTGGGTTCACAAGGGAGAAGAAGTGTCAGCCATCACTTGATGAGCAGGTTTCACCTCCTCCTTACACTGTATGTCCAGAGCAGCCCCCAGAGCAGAGGGTGAAGGGTTCTTCTGTTTAGGATCACAGGAGCCGCCCCAGCTGTTTCATCTGGCCTCGCTGACTCTCAACAAGTGCTCTTCCTATTAAAGCTGTGCATAGAGAATGCAGACATACGTTTCCAGGAATGTATCCTGCTGACAGGGAACCAGGGACTCCCATATCCTTACTTGGTTGGGTGGAAGTTAGTATAGATCTTTCTCCTGGAAATGTTCTTTTCTTCATCTTTGACCTTCCCAACGCTTTCCCTTCCAATTTTCTTCTTCCAATTTTCCAATGCTTACTGGCTATCACTTCAACAGAATCCCTCTTTTCCTTTCCTTTCAGGATTTTGTTTCCCAACATCAGTTTATTTGGAAATCAGAGTTTACCATTGTGGTGGTCCCCAAAACCGCTTGACAACACAGCTGCCATGACAGGCTTAAATACCCTGACACAGCTTCTGGCAGGCAACACCTGCACTCAGGAAAAGCTATAAGTTGACCCCACCAGTGGGCCCTGAATCTAAGAGGAAATATGTGACATTCCATACATTCTCTATACCCCTAGATATATGTCAGCCAATCCGGGTCCTGAACCCTGGTAATCCCCTCACCCCAACCTTCTTATGATAAAAATTCCACCCTGCCTGGTCTCTGAGCTCTCTGCTCTCACCATTGCATCAGACACAGAGAGAGACCAAGCTCAGAGCTTGAAAAATAAAGGCTCTTTGCTTCTTCATCTAGGATTAGGTCTCCGTGGTGGTCTTTGGCCATCCCTGCAATCTGGGCATAACATTTGGGGGCTTATCCTGGATACCCCAAGCCCACCGGGACCACTGCCAGTAAAGCCTGAAGCCGGCCAGTATGTTTTCTGTGTCTGTGTTTACTTTTGTATGGATATCATTTTTTATATGGGTTTTTTGAATATCCTTTTGTAAGTGGGCCTTTTTGGCCATTTGGATATTCTTTTGTAAGTGAGCCCAAAATTTGTAACTACTTAAATACCTGCAGAAGGTCCTTTGGATGGGTTTAGATCCTTTTAGTTGATTTGTATTTGAATTTGATTTGTATAGACGACATGGGCTGCTCCCATGGGACCAGCATGAGGCCAGCATCTTTCTTTTTGGTTTTGTCTCCAGGAGCCAGGAGAGCTGTTTTGTTGTCTTGTGTGCTGTAATTTTGTTCTTTTCCTCTTAAAAAGTTTTGTTTGCCTTTCTGTTGGAATAATCTGCCTATATGAATGTATGAATGTGAGAAGTGTAGCCACAGTATGCATGTTTTGTGCCTGGGCTTATGTATGCATTGTGAGACTCCAGATAGAAACTGTACATGGACAGCCTTTGGGGACAGATGACCAACAGAAGGGTCAAAGGGTCCCTTTGGTTAAACCAGAGACAGACTGAGTGCTCTCCCATCGTTTCCTTGCTCTGTGACCAGAAGGACAGGCAGAAAGCAGGCAGGGAGCATACTGTTGAGGTGCAGCAAGTCAGACTGGCACTGTCAGGGCAGCCCAGGGGATACTTTGGGAACCCAGAGCACCACTGAGCAGCAGAGAGCCAGGCAGGCTGTGAACACTGTGATGCACAGACATGGCAGGTTGGGGACCAGGCCCCTGCTAGCTCAGGAAGCCAAAGGGTGGGGCAGCAGAAAGCAGATGGGGCCTTGCATAGCTTGGAACACCTGACCCAGGTACACTGTGCAACTATGGCTGATGGAGAACTGTCCGTCTAGGGTCACCTCTCCACAGGGGCCTGGCCAGGACATGGAATCCTTTCCAGTCTGCTGCTGTTATGCACTTGAGCATCTAGAGTTGGTGGTGATCTTCTGTTCCAATGCTGCCTGCTAAACCTGACTGAGGTTTGGCTCCAAGGGCAGAAAGGAATGCCATGCCTATGGCTGCTATAAGGAGGCTATGGTATAATGCTAGTCACGGCTGCCTTGATAATTCAGATTCAATAGATTCTATATGTCAGTACAGTGTTGATGCAAATTTAGAGTTAGTCTTCTTGTGGTATATGTATGTATTTCTGTCCTTGTTTAAAATATTGTAGCTTTACCATATATTCTAGACTACTGAGGGAAATCACAAGAAAGACTTTGATTACAATTTTCTGTGTTTAAAATATGAGAGAAAACAGAAGACTAAAACAATAATAAAAAAGAGATAAATTTGTCTGAGGAATTAAAGGAATCGACTGAGAGTACATGGAAGGTCAGAGGGGATGTGAACTATACTTGTGATTTCTTATTTGGAAGGTTGTAGAAGTCCAGAGGGGGTGTGAATTATATTTGTTGTGGTTTCTTATACCTGCAAATACTGAATTTAAAAATTAATTCTGGCCAGGCAGTGGTGACACACACCTTTAATCCCAGCACTTGGGAGGCAGATCCTGGTGCATCTCTGTGAGCTCAAGGCCAGCCTGGTCTACAGAGCAAGATCCAGTACAGGCACCAAAACAACACTGAGAAATGTCTGGAAAACCAAAAAATAAAAAATAAAAAATAAAAAAAACAATTCTGGTTGGTTTTCATTTTTAAAAAAGCTGATGATTCTTCACTGCAAACTGTTTATGTTAAACATATGTTTGTGCATGTATGTGTGTGTGTGAGAGAGAGACTTGGATTTAACTCTATGTGTAATTGTAAGCTAGCTTTAACTTGTATGTATGTGTATGTAATGTGGATCCAATTGTGCCTATGCTATTTTGTCTTTTTTTTGAGAGCTGAGGATCAAACCGAGGACTTTGTGCTTGCTAGACAAGCACTCTACCAGTGAGCTAAATCCCCAACCCCCCAACAGTGTCTATGTATGAAAGTAATTATGGTTTAGAAAAACATGTTTTAAACAGCAACCACATAGCTTTCCTCATTCCTGGCTGGTGACCTCATAAGCAGTCATGTGGCTGGCAGCCATCTTTTACTAAAGGTTATAAAGCTCTATTCAGGTTAACAAAAGCTAACTTGGAGATTTATACCTAAGTACTTATGTCTTTGCCAAGGGTACAAAAGCAAGCTTCTAGAGAATTTAAATAGATGGCTACATATATTTAATAAATAAGGTATTTGATAAATATTAAAGTTGCACCTCAGTGCTTTTATACACAAGACTATACCTTGCTCTGACAGCTAAATTTTGTAATTTATGAATCACCCAGGTGATAGTCACCGGGAATTGAGATGTTCATTTTTTTGTGCTGCAGCAAGACAATGACCTAGGCAAAGGGTTTGGAACAGATTCTTACTCCATGAGCCTTGACCCTTTGGGGGTTGGAAAACCTTTTTACAGAGGTAGCCTAGGACCAGTCATACATCAGATGTTTGGTTTGAGATTCGTAACAATGGCAAAACTGCTGTTATGAAATAGCATTGGTAAAGTTGAAAACCAGACACTTGGAGAATGTTTCTCCTTACTCAAGGTCTACTCAGGCTTAAGAATATTTTCCTAGCCTCTTTGACTTTGCTAAGTTTGTTAAGCTTAAGCCATTTGACTAAATTGAGTCATATAAATGTTTTATATTGATACTAAAAGGAACTTAGGGCCTTTTCACTAACATGGCTATTATGTTTTGGTTTCTTTACTGAACCTGTATTTGATACCAGAAGAGCTTCAATTTAAAATCAGTATTTTGAGGCTCCTGATTATAGAATGTTAGAGAACATAAATAGTCATCTTATAAATAATCAAGTTCTTTAATTGTAGTTACGCTAAGTACTGATGTAATTAATTACAGGGATAAGATTTACTCAGTCCTTTGCATATGTTTTCAGGGTGGAGCTTAAAACAAGTAACTAGAAACAAAGTTTGTCTATTTGGATATAGTTAGACAGCCCCCATACTTCAGAGATCTGCAGAATATGGCATTTAAAATGTTGATCTAAAAGCTTATTATATCAGACAGACTCCCAGATCCTAGCAGTGGCCCAAAGTCCCCAATGAAGATTATGTATGGGGCACCACAATGTCTCTCCCTGGATTATGGCAATGCTGATCTCAGAGCAAGATGCCACAGTGCAACAGGACCCAAACTGTGGACAAGCGGCAGGTTATTGGAATTGACTGCATCCCCTTTGCCTAGACAAAGAAAGATCAATCTTCCCCTGTGTCCTTCTTCCACAGTGAAAACTCGGTCTATGGATCTGATGGCCAAAGAAGATTGATGCAGTGCTGATTCATGTGCCTCCAATGCTGTGAAGACTCAGGTATGGACTGGTCCCTGTCATGTATAGAATCAGAAGCTACTTGGCCTGCACTCAGATAAAATTTATCCTCAAATCTCTAATAGTAATGACAGCTAGGCTAGCTATAACTTTGTCAGGTTTGCAGTTTCAAATGGCATGATTGTAGATGAATTTCTAAATTGTCTTATTAAATAAAAACATGGAGCCACATATAGGAGTGAAAGTCTTAGATCAGAGAAATAGTGAGAGTCACCAGCCAAATTATCTCACCAACTCTGCAGCTTCCAAATGCCATGACTTTCTATCAAGGCTTTTATTGCCTTGCTGTTCTGCCCTCTCATTGGCTATCTTAGCCCAGCTACCTCTTCCTCTTCCTACACGCTCTCTCACTTTCTGTCTGTCTGTACAGACCTCCAGGTCTCTATGGTTGGTACTGGGATTAAAGGTGTATGTCACCATGCTTGGTTCTGTTCCCTAGTGTGGCCTTGAACACACAAAGACTGCCTGCCAAGTGATCAGAAAAGGGCATATGTTACCATTGCCTGACTTTTGTGTTTAGTTTAAATGGCTTACTATTTCCTCTGATCTCCAGACAAACTTTATTTATTAACATACAAATAAAATATCACCACATTTCAGCACAATTAAAGTCTCACCACATTTCCCATTTTTGTCTAATAAAAATAAAAAATTATAAAAAATATAACTAATATAAGAAAACCTATACAATAAGTACAATAACTATATACAATAGATACAAGCAATAAATACATCAACAATGTCTAGTCCATTTGCATTTGACAAATTCAGAGAAAATATTTTGGTGAGTCCAAAATGTACTTAATTCACTTTCTATCCTAACTTATATTGCCAACAGAAAACTATCTTATGCTTTCTTTCACAGTTGTACACTTTACACCTCTTAGTGAGTTTCTTTTCTGAATTTTTAAAAAAGAAAAATTGTAACTACAACTATCTAATCATCACCTCCTTCAGAGACCTGAGAAGAAAATAATATTACCTAGTAAACCAGAAGTGCAAACAAGTGACTTCCAAAAAATGTGAGTTGACAGATGTAGCCAGCTGCCTGGACAGTCACCAGAGGTTTCTCTGCATGTTTGGGCATGATCTTCAGACTACATGCATAGCGGATCTGACAGACTCATTTGTGAAGTAGGATGTACACAGGTCTACAACTTGATGTCACATTTGGTGTGAGTCTTCCATGTACCAGAAAATTGAATTCCACCAGTGTCCTGTCATGATTCAGGATTTTAAATTCTGGAAATTGCTGGTATTTTTGGAATTCAACTGTCCATTCTTCTTGGCTTGTGTGTAGTTTCATCTCCTGTATTAAATGCCTGTATACCACTGAGAGGTTAGACTCTGTCAGTCTAGTTACTCCTTCAAGAATAACTGTTTCAGCTATTGTTCCACTGCACACCAGGAGCCATTGGTCCACTGCCTGTTCAGTGGCCTTTGTGGAAAGGGGCACTGTACCTTTTCCAGATTGCAAAACCATTTCAGCAATTATGTCATATTGTCCTGGCCTCAGAGGACACCTGTCACCAAGGCTGTAACCATACTTGTCTTGGCAAGGATTGGTAGTCCTTTGATTGTGTCCTGTTTGTCCATTTTGGATAGCATACTGCCAGTAGTCGATGTGAGGGCATTTGTTGCTCAGTGGCTAACTTTTACCACAATGAAAGTTAACTCCATATGCATTTTCTTCAATGCCTGTATCTTCTCTGATGTAGATTGGTACTGCCAGGAGCCAACAGGTCTCATTGTCATAAAAAAAGGAAAAAAATCTAAGTTATTAAAACATTTTAAATGCCATATTCTATAGATCTCTGAAGCTTTGAAGATGACCTGTCTATCTAAAGAATATCTCTGCTTGACCTTGTGTGGGAGCCCACAACTGACTCAAGCTTTCCAGTTTGAATCTGGTCTATTCTGAGTCAATAGAGTTCAGCCTTGTTTGCTTCAAGGCTGTGAGAAAGTTCTGATTAGCCCACAGAGTCTCCTTGAAGGGCTATAAGGAAGTCCTGATTAGCCCACAGGAAGGAACACACTATCTAGCTAGAAGCAGGCTGCTGATGCCAGCTGAACGTACATCGAGATATAAAATGAAACTGCCTGCTCCTTGATGCAAGGGAGGATAGATAGTGGTTGAATGCCTGTGCTGTGCATTATTCTACCTCTGTCCTTCAAAGGTCTCATCTCAGTGGTATATAAGCTGGCTGTGAAATAAATTCAGGGCTGTCCGGCATTGACCAGCAGACCTCTCGACTCTTTTCTGTCTTCTTCATTGTTTCTTAAATCTACACGCCTCTATCCAGCTACCCAACTGACTGTTGGCAGACTCCGACCACCTTGAAAACATACCTAATATAACTATAAGTTTGATTGTAATGTCTAACTACTAACTTTCATTTCTTTATATCCTAATAGTTGGTAATAATAACATTCAAAGATTAGCAAATTGCATTACATTGTTAAATGTATATAGGTACAAAAATATCCTGAACAAGATTAGAAATATATGTACAACATTTTCTAACAATATCAATCTCAATATATATAATTTGCATATAATATATAAAAATCCAATCCAATGTACAGTATATAAAACTAGTGGCTGCTTTCTAAATAGTAGATTCAAAATCTACCTTTTTTTTTTTTTTTTTTTTGTTTTT
>CABHPQ010089625.1:0-13880 GCA_902168405.1 Peromyscus aztecus
TCCTGTGCTCAGTGCATGAGTTGGCTGTTTGAAACCTGGGGCTTGGTAGAGACCCTTGGCTCAGCCTGGGAGGAGGGGGCTAGGCCTGCCTGGGCTGAGTCCACCAGGTTGATCTCAATCCTTGGGGGAGTCTTTGCCTCGGAGGAGATGGAAATGGGGGTGGGCTGGGGGACGGGGTGGGAGGGGGGGAGGAGGACGAGGCGGGAGGAGGGAGAACGGGGGAACCTATGACTGATATGTAAAGTTGAATTATGTTGTAAAATAAAATAAATTATAAAAAAAAGGCTTGCATAACCTTGCTAACTAGATATAACTTTTAATTTTCATGTCATGACAGCCTACTTGATAGACATGAGTAAACAATGGATCTCATTTCTACTGATATTAAAGATCTCTATTCCACTGAATTAGAAACTCTAATTGAAACATTTATAAGTTTGCAGATGCACTTAATATGTTAAATTTAAATATCATGAAGTAAATATTTAAACACAAGTAGCTCTGAGACTGCAACAGTAATAAAATGCCCCCTGTGCCATCCTATGACCTGATTGTCAGGATTCTTTCAGAACTTCAAAGAAAAGCAAATCTATATAAATACTTGAAACAAAAAGGAAGAATTCCTGATATTAAATCAGGTACTGATACAACCAAAGAGAAATTACAGACTGACTTGCTCATTTACAAAATTTCTATTGTAGTCTCTCTCTCTCATCTCTCTCTCACACATACACACTCTCTCTCTCACATACACACATAGACTTATACACACACAAATATACATATGATGCAGATGTGTGTATATGTGAGTGTGTCTGTATTTATGTGTGTGCTTCAAATACTGTCCATTCTCACTTCCTACCTGGAATGGTCCACAATTCCAACAAATCTCTTTTTTGTTTATCTCCATTCATTTTGCTTGGGACCCACTGAGATTAACCAGGGCCACATTGAGACTGTGGGTTCGGACCTATGTGCTGGATCCTGGTTGGCTCAGCAGAGCACTGCAGCTAAAGACAGTGATTCTTCTCCTACAATCCATCCATTTGCAGCTTTTGAGATGTAAAGGGTGTGCCCTGTGAGCCTTTCCCCTTGCTAGATTGATTGTGGTCTAGTGTGAGGTCAATGCAGGTCAGTACAGCTGCTGTTAGTAATTGATTACAACAGCTGTATGGCATCTAGAGAATGGTATTCTTAGCCCTTCCTCCTCTTTCTCTTCTTACTCCCTTTCCTCCCCTTCTTCCTCAATGTTCCCAGAGCCATAGATGCATAGTATAACTGACGTTTGGGGCTGGAACCAAATATCTTACTCATTTTCTGTATCTGGGAAGGCAAGAGTCTCTGCATTCACCACTGCATTAAAAAATTTTTCCCTATATTTTATGTAAATGTACCTTTAGCATTAGTCTAAAAAGAACTTATTTGAGTGGTGACAGCAGTACAATACAGCTAGGCACGAACTCTGCCCACTGACTTCTGGAGACACCCATTTCTATTCATAATCCAAGTTCCTGAAATGTCTCTCCCCAAGGCACAACTGGATTATTGTTTTTTACTTTTCATGTTTGTGTTGGGTTTGGGACGCTGGCATCTGAATTTAGCCTGTTATCAAGCATGTAGCCCAGGAGTCTAGTCATCAAGTTGAGGTTAGGCTGTCTGTCTTTTATCTGAAGGGCTCAGAACTCACTGTGGGGGTCAGATATCGGGGTGCAGCGTCCTCCTAGATCCAGTTCTGGTCCAGGCTGGCAGCGAGCATGTGGGGAGGCTGTGCAGAGCGGGTCCAGGGCAGCCTGACAGTTGGAGCTGTGTGGAAGGCAGCCTGAGACCGAGTGGGAGGGACGGGTCTAGAAGGGGAAGACATCCACCTGGAAACACCAGCTGGGAGGATGTGGCGCATTGGCGGGGGGTAGGGGGAAGAGTGGGATGTGGGCGGGGCTAAAGAGGTGACGTAAACGGAAGCTGGGAAACAAAGTGAGCGCGGGGAAGTCGGAGAGTAAACGAGGTCAGCAGTACAAATTGCGGGTTCCCTGTCGTTGTTCCGGGTCCTGCACGGTGGGGAACCACGTGGTGCAGACCTGGGAGCGGAGGACACGGCGGGGACCCGAAATCTCCCCGGAGCCGCAGTCGCCGCGCGGGGAGGCCTGGGAAAGTCACCAGTCAGCAGCGCAGTGGCGGGAACCGCAGCCCCGCGGCCCTGGAACCTCCCAGGTCAGAGGAGCTGCGGGGCTGGGACACGGGAGGGAAGGGACCAGGGGTGCGAGCAGTTTCTCTGCTCTTCATAAGGAAGCCGGCTCTGAAGTTCTGTTGTGGATGTCTTTCCCTTTAAAAATTGATCTTCTGATTGCCAAAATATTCTTGTAAGAATAATATAATCGAATATTTGAATTTATATGTTTAGTTGTACAAACATGATTGTCTTTACTATGGTGGAAATGACAAAGCTCTTGAAATTTACAATCATCCATACTAACTTCTGTGTTATACCGCTTTCCTATTAGAGAGAGTGCAATATTTACCTAGAGACTTGGATGCTCCGAGAGCTTTTAGATTGTAGTCATGAAAGGAACGCCTGCAAATTTCATTGAATCTGATACACACACACACACACACACACACACACACACACACACACACACACACAAATATATATATATATTTGCTCCTTCCACAGCATATTTGTAAACATTAACTTTTTTTTTTTTTCTTTTCGAGACTGGGTTTCTCTGTGTAGCTTTTGGAGCCTATCCTGGAACTCACTTGGTAGACCAGGCTGGCCTTGAACTCAAAGAGATTCGCCTGACTCTCTCTCCGAGTGTTGGGATTAAAATCATGCACCACCACTGCCCGGAAAACATTAACTTTTAAAAGTAAATTTTTGTCCACCATTCATTTTCCATCTGAGACATATGCACACTGGGATGTAAATACAGCATTCTGAAAAGTGTCTTTGCCAGGCCTGGTAGCACAGGCCTTTAATCTCAACACTCAGAAGGCAGAGGCAGGTGGATCGCAGTCTGTTGGAGGCTGGCAAGGTGTACATAGTGACTTCAAGGACAGCCAGCACTACACAGAAAAACACTGTTTCAGGGGAAAATAGAAAATGAAAAAATAAATTTAAATGCATTATGGTATAGAATGATATTAGAAAGCATCTTTTGAATAAATATAATAAATCACCTCTAGTGATATTTTATCTGTGTCCCCCAATAAAGTTTATCTGAGGATCAGAGGAAAAAGCCAGCCCCTATATTAGACACAGAAGTCAGGCAATGGTAGCACATGCCTTTAATCCTCACTCAGGAGGCAGGGGTCTGTCTGCATCTCTGTGAGTTTAAGGCCACACTGGGAACAGAGCCAGGTGTGGTGGCACATGCCTTAAATTCCAACATTAGTTAACCATAAAGGTCTGGAGGCATGTACAGACAGACAGGAAGTAACAGCTGGGCAAGAAGAGGAAGTGATGTAGCTAGGCGGAGAGGAACAGAAAGGAATATAGGCATGGGTATACAGGAAGTAGGTCTCTTTGGAAGCTTAGGGTTGGTAAGGTGAGGTTGGCTTTGGTTTGTCTTATTCCTCTGATCTTTCAAAATTTACCCCAATATCAGGCTGCAGGTTTTTATTAATAAGACCGTTTAGCAATTCGTCTTACACTCACCTATATCAGAAAAATGTCTCCAATAGTCTTTTGTCTCCTTGGTCCAAGAAAGCATTCTGTCCATGGACACATGACCAAACTGTTATTTTTTGGTTCTGTTGTTTGCTGTGTTTGAGGCCTGAACTCATAGTGTTGCTCTGTCTGGCCCAGAACTCACCATGTAGACCAGGTAGACTGGAAAACACAAGAGTTCCACCCACCTGTTTCTTCCAAGTGCTAGGATTAAATGTGTGCACCAACAGGATGATTCAAACTGTTGTTTTTTATTTTGTGGTCTGTTGACAGCCAGTGGTGTGGCTTTTGACTACTCATAGGTAGAGTGGCAATGCCCGGACCCTGTCCTGAGGCATTTGTACTGGGACTATGTTATAGTAATTTAGCAGAGTCACTGTTTCTGGGGTAAACATCAGATTGAACAACCTTTTTTTTTGGAAGTACTTTGACCTTGAAGAATCCTTATGGAAAACAGTGAATGTATCCCATGATCTGTAGAATCATTTTGTTGAAGGGGCATTGTAGCCATCCCAAAACTTGTCACAAGATGCCTCAGGCACACCTATTGCAAAGGATACATAATAAAGGACTAAAGTCATGGGGGCATGTGATGCTTTCCTCTAGTAAGACATGTAAATTAGATTAGGAAGCTTGGTATGAAGAAATACTTTGTGTAACTTTCAATAAATACACCTTTATATGGGTGTTTGGGATTCAGTTCATCAGAGAGGCTAGACCTTCCTGCTGCCACATAGGCCTTAAAACTTCATCGTGGAGTGCCCTCATTCTTCAACCAACCCCTGCTACACTGTATACCCTGACATTGCAGAATTACAGCAGTATACTTTAGGGGTGGTGGTGCAGGCCTTTAGTACAGCACTCAGGAGGCAGAGGCAAGTGGATCTCTGTGAGTTCAAGGCTAGCCTGTTCTACAGACCTCGTTTCAGGAAATTAGGGTTGTTACACACAGAAACCTTGGAGAGAGAGAGACAGAGACAGAGAGAGAGACAGAGAGAGAGAAAGGTTTCTGCGGCTGAGAATAGTTTGCTTGCAGTCTCCCTTGCTCCTCAGTATTTCTTGACAAACTAATCTGCAAGTATGTGAGCTTTGTGTGAGTGAGTCTAAAATCCTACTAAATAAAGTGCAATCCTAAAAGGAAAAAAGAAAACTTCCATGAAATCTTCTGTCTTCTTCATGTGTGCCTCTTTGGAAGGTGTAAGGCTTCATCATTATTGCTCCATGATCAATTCAGCACCTCACTTCTGTATAATATTATCTTCCCAATCATTCACTACCAGTTCTGCCCCTGAGTTTTGACTGAGCTGTAATTGGAAGTGGGATTCAAGTTACAATAAATAAAAATGTTTTTCTAATTGTTTTCAGTATTCTCACACTGCAGGCCAGTTGGGGAATCGTTTGTATAATCCTGTATTTGCTTTTCTCTTCATCTCCTGAGCACAGGACTGTGGTAGAAATCCAGGTTCTTCCTGAACAATCTATTTCCCATGTTCAGGGCTAACTGACCATCCATACCTGTTCACCTGTGCTGCAGAACAAAGTGGCCAGGAAGGAGAGAGGAGACAGTGGCTAAGGATCCAGGTATGGTGGAGAGATTGGTGAAGGAGTGGAAAGGGAGGGGATCAAGAGAATGTGGAAGTGGGACGTGAAATCAATTTTGCCACATTCTGTTTCACAAGGAATAATTCTGGAAACTCCCACTGAGAAAAATCTCCTTAGAATTATCCTAATGTAGGCATGAGAAGACTTTCTACAGAATAATTGATAATGGAATTTGACTATGCATGTGAGTGATGCTGTCCTTATTCATTCACATCACAAACCATGTTTTTATACCATTATTGAGTCATTTTCAAATCTTTGATTTTACTATAAAAATGATGAAAATTAATACCTCTAGGTTTATTTATTGTTTTCTGAATTTTGGAGCTTTGGTATTCTAGCACATTCTCTACCTTTTAGTGTTTTTGTCTTCGTTGCTGAAAATAATGCCAACGGAGTTTTGATAAGAATCATAAAGTATATTTACAGCCTGCTTTCACTCCATCTATACTGTCTCCTAGTGACTGTTAGAAATTAGGATAAATATTTAGAATGCCCTAGGAGTTACGCTGATTTAGTAAAGTCTGGTTGTAGGTTCTCTTCCAAGTTCCGCCCTGGGGAAACAGGCTAGATTTCCAGTAACAGGGATGACTTCCCTCTTGTTGAGAGGGTCTTAATCCAATTAAAAGCCGTTGGTTACCACCTAATTATGTGTGCCACTCTAGCACCCTTAGGGCTATCATGCAGTGCAGATCACTGTTGTGGTTCATAGGTGTCATAGCTGGGCAGGACTGTTGTGTAGCTTCCTCCTTGGGAAGGTTGCCTGCTTCCTTCTGATACCATGAACGCTAATCCCCAGGGAAGAAGCTATAAGGTCAGTTCCATCTGGAGTCCTCTAGGATTTGTGTCTGAAGTGTGTGGCTTCTTCAACACTAGAGACTCAACTTCTGCCTCTGGGAGGCAACCATGGGCAACAGCAATACCCTGCAATGTTTGAAAGTCTCTTGGACAACTGTGACCAACAACTTCAAAGCAGGTGTTGGTGGTTTTGTTAGAAAATCTATGGCTCTTGTGAGGAGCATCATCAGCCCAGTTGGGAAATCTTCTTTTACACTCTAAATGCATATGCATACAGAGATTTACATGTATTGTAAGAATTTTTCAATGGATACATAATAATCAAGGAATAGATGGATTCCTTATATTTTCCAGACATCCTTCTTGTTATTTTACCATCCTTCTTTGTTTATATCTGTCCCTTTTCCATAGTTAAATCCTCACCACTGTTGTCTCATTTCCCCCTTCAGATCACTTGTTCCCTGTTACTCCATCTCTGTTACTCCCCCACACCCCACAGTGATAACTTTTTACTTTTCTGGTTACTGCAGTCACTCCAGCCTGTATGCTTATATCTGAAGATTTGGAGCTAGAAACTTCCTATGAGAGAACATGCAATGTCTATCTTTCTGTGTCCAGGTTACCTCACTCAATATGATCTTTCCTAGGTCCATCCATTTACCTGCAAAGCTCATTACTTCAATTTTCTTTACATGAATAGTATTCCATAGTGTCTATGTACCACACTTTCATTATCCAATTGTCAGTTGAAGGACATTTAGGTTGTTTCCATTTTGTAGCTATTGTGTCTAGAGCAGCAATGAACATGGCTGAGCAAGTATCTGTGGAGTAGGATATTGAGTACTTTGGGCATATACCAAGGAGTGGAACAGCTGGATTTCCTTTGTGCTGAATTTAACTTCAGGGTTTGTTTATTTACTTGAGGATTCTCTATTTTTATTTTCAGTATGGCTAGTTTTTTTTTTTTTATGGCATTCTTATTTCCTATGGTTTATGTTTTTATTTATTTTATTTATTTATGGTTTTGTTGCTGGTTGGATTATTGGTACTATTCTTCCTCCTTTTTGAGAAATAATGGTTTGCTGTCTTGCTCATGGATGATTACACTCCAGGTCTCCTGTATTTCTCTCTTCACATGAAATTTATTACTTCCCATGTTCTCATGGATGATTCTCTGACTCTCCTTTATATGTTTTGCCTCAAATTTATTATCTGCAGAGCTGCTTTAGTGAAATCAATTGTGTTAATTGGTGACTATCTTGAAATGCACTTATGTCTCCATCAATTTTAAAAGAGTAGTTTTCTTTGTGCTACAAAGTACTTGATGATGATTTTCTCTTCAAGCTTCAAGTGTCTTTCCATGCTCTCCTGTCTTTGGGATCATTGACTAGACACCTGGTAGAATTCTGTTGCTTGAGTCTTTTCATATTGTTTGATATTGTTCTCTAACAGCTTTCAGTATTAATTTTAACCCTTCCATTTTGACCTCTTGATTTAAAAGGAAAGTGACCACTATTCATTGTTCCTGAAAGAGAAACTCAAAGAAGAGAAACAGTAAGAAATGGCTGATTCTCCAGTAAACATGTCGCAGGTCAGTGGTCCTTTCCACTCTTTATCTAAATATGTTATACTTTCATGTATTAAAAGCCTTTACTTTTCTGCTTCTGATAATTTTTAAAATTTTATTATGAACAATTCTGTAAACAGACAAACAATAACATCACCCACTGAAATTAAGCACACTCAAAAACTATACAACTCAATGTCCTTCTATACAGTTAGAGTTGTCATAGAGAACAGAAACTCTGGAACCTCACATGGGATTTTATATTTTCACAATTGAATATATTTTGATTTTCTTATCCACCACCAAAGCCCTAAAAACCTTTGACAGAGTTAGAACTAGAAAAGCACTTTGCTTTATATCCTTTTTCATGATGGGCATTCATTACCCGCATTCAGTCCCTTATAATTTAATCTTTCCTGTTCTCTTTCCTTCATGTTATTCTGTGCCCCCATATACATTGTTTTTATATACATATATTATTGGGTAGATTCTGTATATGAGTGAAACGTGGTGTCTTCTTTCTAAAATTTTATGACCATACTTAATATTACACATTTTGTGTCTCTCCATTTTCCTACAAATTTTTATTTTATTTTTTTCTATTGCTGAATTGTCCTCCATTTTATACAATTTTCATTATCCATTCATCTGTTGATAGATAATTAGTTTGATTCTAGTACTTTTCCTTTGGTGATTAAAACAGCAGTAATCATGTGGTATAAATATCTCTGTAGTGAAGTGTGTTTTCTCTGGGTATATGGCCAGAAGTGAAAATACTTGGTCACACATAAATGGGATTATATCGCTGTCAAATCCATAGAGCTTGCTTAATGATAAAAGGAATTTATTTAGGTTAACTCACAAGACAGAATGAAGGAATTTATTGCAGGATCCTACAAGGGTGAGGCACAATCCAATGTGGTTCTCTGGCGAGCTTTGCCCTTTCCATACCAGGATCCCAAACTACTTGGTAGCCAAGAGAGAAAGTGTATGTGCATCCCAGGTCTTAAGGGTCCTCCACTGGCCACGCCCCAAAGGAATGTACCTCAAGGTCATAGGCAGGCGTAACAGCTACCTCCTACCTCACTAGGGGTGGTGCTTCAGTATATGGCTCAAACATCAACTCACTACAAAATGTTATTTTTCTCTTCAATTTTTTTCAATAATCTCCAAACTCATTCACACTATGTCTCTATTAATTTGTACCCTCCCCTCCATCAACAGTGAAGAAGACTTCCTTTCTCTCCATATCCCCTCAAACATTTGTTGTCAGGTTAACTGATGGCAGCCATTCTGCCTGGGGTGAGGCAGTATTTCCAAGTTTTAATTTGTGTTTCCATGGTAGACTTTTTGGGATCCTGAATGCTTTTGCAATGTTTATTGGCCATTTGGGTTTCTGTTTTTGAAAAGTGTGTATGTAGTTGATTGCCCATTTGTTGATTTGCAGTTTTGTTTCCTCAGTATTTAATTAATTTAATTTTTGGTAAATTCTTGCTATGAGCCTTATCTAATATGTCACTGGTATAGATTCTCAACATTTATTTGTTTTTTAACTTTCCTCAATTTTTACTATTCTTTGGGAGTGAAGTGAAATACTCTTTGGTGTTTTCGAGACAGGATTTCTCTGTGGTGTTTTGTGCCTGTCCTGGATTTCGCTTTGTAGACCAGGCTGGCCTCGAACTCACAGAGATACACCTGGTTCTGCCTCCCGAGTGCTGGGATTAACCGCCCGGCAAGTGAAATACTCTTGCAAACTTCTGAAATTGCTATTTGTCTCTGTTGGCTTATGCATATTCTTAGGGAAATTTTGGATTATATCAAATATGGCTGATGCAGATTTTTCTGTCTGTTTGTAGTGGCCCAAATATTCTCATAAAAGTAATTCCATAGACTACTTATCTTAGATGTTAATGTTCAAATGACAGTATGTAGTGCTGTTACAATCCTTGCCACTGTGAAATAAATAAAACTCTTTGTCTACAAAATCAGTCATATATTCTATCTTCTATACCTCCACCTTCACTGTTTAATTTATGTCATTGTACCTAGACTTTAAACATCCCAACTAAGCCTGTTAGAATAGAGTCAAGTAAGGCCCCAGTTCACACATGATTTATCTGCATCAGTATTTTAGCATGATCTACAACATTTAAAGCACATTCCTCTTCATGAATTTTCCTTCTGAGACATGTCTGCTGTGATCCTGTGTAACATAAATACAGAATCCACAACAGATAGATGACCATGGCCAGACCTTTAATGTATTTCTTGTTTCATGTATTCTTCTTGTAAGACTATTGTCTCATCCTGTTTTCACAGAGTTAGAACATTCATGATAGAATGTGACTGTACTGGAAATCATCTTTTTGAGTAATGATCTTTGCTCATTTACATTCCATCCCCTTATATCTAGGAAAGCAATTTGCAAGTAACATGTGCTGAAACCACAATTTTTGTTTCAGGGTCTGTTGACATTCAGGGATGTAGCTGTGGACTTCCCCCAGGAGGAGTGGGAATGCCTGGACTTTGCTCAGAGGGCTTTGTACATTGATGTGATGTTGGAGAATTACAACAACCTGGTCTTTGTGGGTGAGAACATTTTGCTTGTAGAATTCCTAGCCCATCTTTTGTTTGTTCTGCTTTCATAGGATGTAAAATCCGTTAGGCTGTCCTGAAAAAGCCAACAGGAGACAAGGCAAAGCATAGTAGTAGGAAAGAACTTTTTCATGCTATTTAGTTTGAGGTGTCATCTTCATTTTGGTTCCAAGATTCATCCATTAACTCAGTAGCATATACTATTTCCTCTCATATCTTAAATCTCCATGTCTATTATGGCAATGATATGGTCTTATTTGTGAGACAAATTCAAAATATACAAAGTGAATATGCTAAATATACTGAAGTATTTGACTACAAATATCAATCAAGAAATCTTGCTTAATTCCTCTGTTTTGTGTTTTCAATTACTGAGTGCAGTGCTGTCTTAGACTTCTGTACTCTTTCTAAAAGTTCTAGCATGGGTCATGGGCTGCCTCAAGAACATGCGGATTATATATGCAAGGTAGGTATGATTGCCTGTACAGAAAGAATGAGATTGCCCTTGAATGTGGGAGTAGTCACAATTAGGATCAGCTAGTGAATGAACAAGAGAATAGTAAAGATTTCAAGTAAAGGAGAAAGCAAGAACTGAGAATGTTTTCCCCATATTCAATTCCACTTGAAAGGATTTGTGATCATTTAACCTAGTATAGTATGCTGGACCAGAATGTTGTAATAGCTGTTAGAAGGCATTGTGTCTTATTACATTTGAATGATGGTGACTTAAAACTAGTACAAAATGCAATTTTATTTCACAATAATGAAGTCAGATTGGAATAATTTTACAAAATTTTAAGTCTAACATGAGCCCATGAAGTAGGATTATTCTGTAATTGCCATCCTTGTATGCATATCTTCATATTACCTCCTTCATTTTCTACCCAGTGGAGAATACACAGATACCCTTCTGGAAAATAATCGTAGGAGTCTGTGTACAGAGTGGACTTGAGAATAATCCTGTGAGGAAAGCTAAGAAACACAGCAGTGTGTGGAGCTCAGACAGTGGAGGATAGAAATAAGCAATAGCTACCCATGACAGCCCTGCCTCAACCCATCTAGAGTCTCTGATGTCTGGCAGAATACTCTCTTTGCATCCGTTACTTTTGAAGATCTAATGTGTTTTCTAGAGAGAAAAATAAACCCTGTGATTTTTTAAATAAGACTTTAATCTTAAACGAATTGGGTCTTCTGAATATTCCTTGTCATTGCCTATCACTTAGTAAGTTAAATACTATGAACCTGGGATTGGATTAAACTCCTCTTCATCAATTTCCAAGAAGACATATTTAAAAATAGAGACATGTATTCTAAATATAATCACTCAGTGAGCTCTATCACAAAGCTAATTGACAATTGTCGACCTATATTTCCATCTTTTTTCGAGTTAGAGATTTTTGATAAAGATGAGGTATCTGTTATAGATCAATGACCTTTGAAGGCTTTCATGCTATTGTTGTGAGTATCCATACAATTACAGTGAATGAAAAATGTCCATTACTGGGAGCTCTAATCTAAGTAGTTCCAGGCTCACTTATCTCAAAAGAGAACTTAGGGAGACAGTCATTTATCAGATGTTTATCATTGAAACAAGCCCTATTATTGTGAATTGTACTCATTTTCAGAGAACTATTGCAAATGTGATCCTGACCATCAACATCTGAAGACAGAAAAGGAGTCTTGTTGGTGTAATGAGCTTGTCAAAGTGCTTCATGACCTCTCTACTTGTGCACTTTATAAAAACTGTGAAACTACAGCAAACTCTAATAACTATACAGCAAACTCTAATAACTACACATGTAGTAACAACAGGGATGCCTCTACTGACTCATCAAACCTAGACAGACATGAAAACATGCACACTGAAGAAGAACCTTGTAAATCTAAAGACCATGAGAAATCCTTAAATTTGTGTCCCACCATTACTCAAGATCAGAGACTCTACACTGCAAAGAAAGAGCACAGGCAGGGAGAATATGATGACTATTTCACCTTTGCATATAGTCTTTTGCAACAAGCAATTCAAGAGACACCACACCAATGTGGGAAATGCAGGAAATGCTTCAGGACTGCCTCAAACCTCATTGAACATGAGAGAATTCATACTGGAATTAAACCCTACAAGTGCAATGTTTTTGAAACATCCTTTACCCAGCTTTCAAGTCTTAATATACATCAAAGACTTCATACTGGGGAGAAACCTTACAGATGCAAAGAATGTGGAAAGTCATTTCATCAGTTGTCAGCATTTCATAGCCATCAGAAATTACATAATGGAGAGAAACCTTACAAATATAAGAAATGTGACAACTCCGTTGTGCAGTCTTCCACTCTCAAGAAACATCAGAAAATGCAGAATGCTGGGAGCCATTATATTTGTCAAGAATGCGGCAAAGTCTCTCATAGTTCTTCACACTTCAAAGATCATTCCAGAGTCCATACTGGAGAGAAGCCTTTCAAATGCAATGAGTGTGGCAGATCCTTTCCCCACTATTCATCATTGAGTAGGCATAGGAAAACTCATTATCCAGAGCAATTAGACAAATGTAAAGAATGTGGTAAGTCCTTTCTTGAATTATCACATCTTAAAAGGCATTACAGAATCCATACTGGTGAAAAGCCTTTCAAATGTAAGGTATGTAACAAATCCTTTACCCACCACTCAACCCTTCAAAAACACCAGAGTGTTCACACTGGGGAGAAGCCTTACAAATGTAAGGAATGTGACAAGTCTTATACTAGATACTCATCTCTTAGAGCACATCAGAAAATTCATACTGTAGAGAAACCTCACAAATGCAAAGACTGTGACATTTCCTTTATCAATCTTACAAGTCTTACAAAACACCAGGGAGTTCATACTGGAGAGAGACCTTACAGATGTGAGGAATGTGACAATTCCTTTACCAGTGTCACAGTTCTTAAAAGACATCAGATAGTTCATACTGGGGAGAAGCCTTACAAATGTATGGAATGTGAGAAGTCCTTTACGCAGGAGTCAAATCTTAGAAGACACCAGAGGGTTCATACCAGAGAAAGACCTTACAGTTGTAAGGAATGTGACAAATCTTTTACTAGGTGCTCCTACCTCAGAGCACATCAGAAAATTCATACTGGAGAGAAACGCACCATTGTAAATAATGTGACATATCATTTTGCAGTATTCGCTGCTTACAAATCAACAGTATAGAAAATTGAAACATAAAGATCACAAACTTGTGAGAGTCTGTAATAAAGATTTAAATTTTAAAAAATATCCTAGAGTTTATATTAAAATACTGCAAATTTAACAGTGGGAAACTCTTTTTATTTCTTTTAATGTGTATGCATGCTTTGCCTGCAAGTGTGTCTGTGTACTACATGTATGATTGGTGCACACAGAGGACAGAAGGGGCCATCAGATCCCCTGAAGCTGGAGTTAAAAACCAGTGTGAACAACCATTCATGTGTTGGGAACTGAACCTTGGTCCTCTCAAAGAGCAACCAGTGTTCTTACTCACTAAGTAAAATCTCAAGCCCCTGGTTAAAAAAAAAAAAATTGTAATAAACACAATTTACCTTGTTCAATGTCCAAAAATTTATAATGCCAGGTGTAGTGGTGCACTCCTTTATTTCCAGCACTCAGGAGCTGAGGCAGGAAGATCTCTGTGA
>CABHPQ010089629.1:0-73422 GCA_902168405.1 Peromyscus aztecus
GTTGTTTTATTGTACAGGATTCTTTTGGCTATACTGGGTTTTTTGTTTTTCCATATGAAGTTGAGTATTATTCTTTCCAGGTCTGTGAAGAATTGTGTTGGTATTTTGATGGGGATTGCATTGAATCTGTAGATTGCTTTTGGTAAAATTGCCATTTTTACTATGTTAATCCTACATATCCATGAGCATGGGAGATCATTCCATTTTCTCACCTCTTCTTCAATTTCTTTTTTCAGGGACTTGAAGTTCTTGTCATATAGGTCCTACACTTGCTTAGAGTTAACCCAAGGTATTTTATATCATTTGTGGCTATTGTAAAGGGTGATGTATCTCTGATTTCCTTCTCAGCCTGTTGTCAATTGTATATAGGAGGGCTACTGATTTTTTTTGAGCTGATCTTATATCCTGCTATGTTGCTGAAGGTGTTTGTAAGATGTATCTGTTCCTTGGTTGAATCTTTGGGGTCACTCAAGTATACTATCATGTCATCTGCAAATAGGGAAAGCTTGACTTCTTCCTTTCCAATTTGTATCCCCTTAATCTCCTTATGTTGTCCTATTGCTCTGGCTAGAACTTCAAGTACTATATTGAATAAGTATGGGGAGAGTGGACAGCCTTGCCTTGTTCCTGGTTTTAGTGGAATCGTTTTGAGTTTCTCTCCATTTAATTTGATGTTGGCTGTTGGCTTGCTTTAAAATGCCTTTATTATGTTTAGGTATATTCCCTGTATTCCTGATCGCTCCAAGACCTTTATCATGAAGGGGTGTTGGATTTTGTCAAATGCCTTTTCTGCGTCTAGTGAGGTGATCATGTGGTTTTTCTTTGAGTTTGTTTATATGTTGTGTTACATTGACAGACTTTCGTATGTTGAACCACCCTTGCATCCCTGGGATGAAGCCTAATTGATCATGGTGGATAATTGTTTTGATGTGTTCTTGGAGTCTGTTTGCCAGTATTTTTTTGAGTATTATTGCATCAATGTTCACGAGGGAGATGGGTCTGTAGTTGTATAAACTTTTCTCTAGTAATCCTTTCATAGTGTCCCATAAGTTTGGGTATGTTGTGCATTCACTTTCATTGAATTCAAGGAAGTCTTTAATTTCTTTATTTCTTCCTTGAGTCAGTGACAATTGAGCTGAGAATTATTCAGTTTTCATGAGTTTTTAGGCGTTCTGTAATTTTTGTTGTTGTTCAAGTCTAATTTTAAGCCATGGTGGTCTGATAAGCCTTAGGAGGTTATTTCAATTTTTTTTATCTGTTGAGATTTGCTTCATGGCCGAGTATGTGGTCGATTTTAAAAAAGTTTCCATGGGGTGCTGAGAAGAAGGTATGTTCTTTTTTGTTAGGATGGATGTTCTGTAGATATTGATTAAGTCCATTTGAGTCATAACATCAGTTATGTCCTTTATTTCTCTGTTAAGTTTCTATTTTGTAGATCTGTCCAGTGGTGAGAGTAAGGTGTTGAAGTCTCCCATTATTAATGTGTGGGGTTTTATGTGTGATTTAAGCTTTAGTAATGTTTCTTTTACATATGTGGGTGCCCTTGTGTTTGGGGCATAAATGTTTATAATTGAAACTTCATTTTGGTGGCTCATTCCTGTGATGAGTATGCAATGCCCTTCTTGATCTCTTTTGATTGATTTTAGTTTGAAGTCTATTTTGTTCGATATTAGGATGGCTATATCCACTTGCTTCTTAAGACCATTTGATTGGAAAGACTTTTCCCAGCCTTTTATTCTAAGGTAGTATCTAAATTTGAAATTGAGGTGTTTATAGTATGCAGCAGAAAGATGGGTCCTGCTTTTGTATCCATTCTGTTAGTCTGTGTCTTTTTATAGGTGAATTATGTCCATTGATATTAAGGGATATTAATGACCAGTGATTGTTAGTTCCTGTTATATTTTGGAGGTTGTGTTTGTGTACTTCTCTTCTTTGGGGTTTACTGCTGTGAGATTATCTATTGCCTGTTTTTCATGGGTGTATCTGACTTTCTTAGGTTGAAATTTTCCTTCTAGTACTTTCTGTAGGGCTGGATTTGTAGATAGGTATTGTTTAAATCTGGTTTTGTCTTGGAATGCCTTGTTCACTCCATCTATGATGATTGAAAGTTTTGCTGGGTATATTAGTCTAGGCTGGCATCCATGGTCTCTTAGTGTCTCCATTACATCTGTCCAGGTTCTTCTGGCTTTCAAAGTCTCCATTGAGAAATTGGGTGTTATTCTGATGGGTTTGCCTTTCTAAGTCACTTGGCTTTTTTTCCTTTGCTGCTCTTAATATTCTTTCTTTATTCTGTACGTTTAGTTGTTTAATTATTATGTGGTGAGGGGACTTTTTGGGGGGTCTAGTCTGTTCAGTGTTCTATAGCCTTCTTGTATCTTCATAGGCCTTTCCTTCTTTAGGTTGGGAAAGTTTTCTTCTATGATCTTCTTGAATATATTTTCTGTGCCTTTGAGTTGGTATTCTTCTCCTTCTTCTATCCCTATTATTCGTAGGTTTGGTCTTTTCATGGTGTCCCAAATTTCTTGGACATTTTGGGTGATGACTTTGTTGGCTTTAGTGTTTTCTTTGACTGATGAATCTATTTCCTCTACCGTATCTTCAATGCCAGAGGTCCTCTCTTCTGTCTCTTGCATTCTGTTGGTTATACCTGAATCTGAAGTTCTTGTTTGTTTACTCAGATTTTCTATTTCCAGCTTTCCCTCTGTTTGTGTCTTCTTCATTTTTTTCTATTTCCCTTTTCAGGTCTTGAACTGTTTCTCTTATCTGTTTATTTGCTTTTTCATGGTTTTCTTTAAGGGATTTATTGCTTTCTTCCAATTTATTGGTCTTTTCCTCTATTTCTTCCAATTTTTTGTTTGCCTTTTTCTCAATTTCTTTATTGAGTTTTTTTTCCACTTTTTTGTTTATCTTTTCCTTCATTTCATTTTTCCTTTTTTTCTTGAAAGGCCTCTAGCATCTTCATTGTGCTATTCTTAAGGTCGCTTTCTTCTCCTTCTAATACCTTGTGATATTCAGGTCTTGCTGTTGGAGGAGGTCTACGTTCTGATGATACTGTATTGCTCTTTATGTTGTTGTATGTACTTCTGCCTTGACATCTGCCCATGTCCTCCTCTAATGGGTATAAGAGGTGCCTGTGTCTGAGTGAGTTGCTGTTGGTCCACTCTGTGCTTGTTGTGTCTGTGTCTGAGGGGTTCCTTCTGCATCTAATCTTAGCTCTTGGTCTAATTGGAGCAGGCAGATTCTGTGTATCAGGGAGCTGCTCTAGGATCAACACAAGCGAGTTGATTCTGTGAGTCACAGATGCTTTCTTGGTCTTCTCAGGACTCCTGGTCCAGTCAGAGCTGACTGATTCTGTGTTTCAGGAAGCCTCTCTTGGTCTAATGACAGGTGGTGGATTCTACTTCTCAGAAAGCCACTGTTGGTCTAATGGGGGCTGGCAGATTCACTATCTGCTGATGTTACTCTTGGTCTAATGACAGCCCTTTGTCTGATGAGAGCTTTCTCTAGCCCAATGAGAGCTCTCTAGGTCTGAATAGTGCTGGGGGTCAGTTTCCAAGCCTCAGGAAGTGGCTGTGGTCTTGGGCAGATGGGAATGTGGGCAGGGCTTGTAGATTGCAGATCTGCTTCTCAGTGGTCTTGGTGAGCATGGAGCCTTCCTGCAGGAGCCCTGCCTGCTGGCAGGCAATTTGAACCAATTTGGGCGGTGGTTCCCGTGCAAGGGATGGGGCCCAGAAATGCATCCTAGGGGTGGACCTTACTGGGAATGAATGCAGTCACTCACCTCTAGGTCTGGATAGAGCTGGGGGTTGGTTTCCAAGCTTCAGGAAGTGGCTGGTGTCTCAGGCGGATGGGAATGGGGTTCCTGGTAAATTTCCTAATGACCAAGCTCACCTGTGAAACTTAATACACTAAGGTCTATTTCTGGACTCACAGACCATGTGCTGGCCTTTCCTGATGAGATCCCCCAAAACTTCAGCTGCCAGCACCACCACCACACTCCTATGGATAGCTCTGGTCATTCAGCTCTTGCACCATTTTTTCCTGGTGAGTTCTGCAAGAAACAAGTTAACCTGAGTCATGTCAACACTCCAGGCCAAGGTCTGTATGAATCCAGAATTGGCTTGTTGAGCTCCCCAACATCTCACCTGCCAGATATACCTATTTATTCCTATGTCTGTCTTGTGTCATGCAGCTCTGATAACACCTTTTGATGATAGTTACATCTCCAGAGTCTAAGGCATAGATTCAGATGCATAGGCTGAAGACTGGGTGTGCCTGGTGGCATTCCCATTAAGATCACCTACCAGAGTCATCCACTGACTCTCAGCCCTGGCTCTGGTCATGCAATTCTTGCAACAGCTTTCCCAAGTTCTCCCAGAAACAAGCAACTGACACCATCTCTACTGTATAGGCTCCAAATATGGATTTACAAATTGCATAGAATCTTTGCCTGGTGAGTACCTCATAACCTCACCAACAAGGTCCATCACTGCATTCTGAGGTATAGTTCTAGTTACACACCCCCTTTGCTGACTTTCTCTGGTATATGATCCAGAACCAAGCCAGGGCATACTAACTCAACACTCCTATGCCTAGCTCTAGTCCTATCACAACCTGTTACAGCATTTGTCAGTAGATTTTCTCCAGAATACATTTCATAGCCTAACTCTGGTGCAAATTTCCTGCTTTGGCTTTCCTTGGTGAGTATCCATACCCAAGCCTAAACATACTTTCTCCATATTCCCAAGCCTAGCTGTGGCTGAACAGATAATGCACTAGCTGTGTGTGGTGATCTCCCTAGAACCTCACCCACCAGAGCCATCCCCATACTCCTAGATCTGCCTCTAGTCACGGAGCTCCTGAAACAGATTTTGATGTTTAGGTCCCCCATAAGTAAGCCCACCTGTGTAGTAGGTAGCAATTCCAGCTTTGATCTGGAAGTTCCAACCCCCATTGAGGCTTAGGTAACTGTCATGCCTACAAGGCAGGGGCAAGGGAGGACCCTGGAGACCCGAGATATGGATGGGCCTGCTCTCTCTGTTCCTGGACCCTGGATGGTGGAGGTTGACCAAGCAGAGCTCTAGAGAACACCACTGGACTGCGATACACCTTCCCCAGACCCTACAACCTACCTATCCCTTCATTTGTTTTTGTTTGTTTGTTTTTTGTTCTCTTCTTTTGAAAATTTATTTTATTTTATTTTATTTTACAATACTATTCAGTTCTACATATCAGCCACGGATTCCCTTGTTCTCCCCCCTCCCATCCCCCCTCCCCTTCCCCCCAGCCCACCCCCCATTCCCACCTCCTCCAGGGCAAAGCTTCCCCCAAGGACTGAGATCAACCTGGTAGACTCAGTCCAGGCAGGGCCAGGCCCTCCTCCCAGGCCGAGCCAAGCAACCCCGCATAAGCCCCAGGTTCCAAACAGCCAACTCATGCAATGAGCACAGGACCCGGCCCCACTGCCTGGATGCCTCCCAAACAGTTCAAGCTAATCAACTGTCTCACTTATCCAGAGGGTCTGATCCAGTTGGGGGCCCCTCAGCCACTGGTTCATAGTTCATGTGTTTCCATTCATTTGGCTATTTGTCCCTGTGCTTTATCCAACCTTGGTCTCAACAATTCTCACTCATATAGAACTTCCTCTTTCTCCCTAATTGGTCTCCCAGAGCTCCACCCGGGGCCTAGCCATGGATCTCTGATTCCAGATCCCTCAGTCATTGGATGGGGTTTCTAGCAGGACAATTAGGGTATTTGGCCATCCCAGAGTGGGTCAGTTCGGGCTGTCTCTCGACCATTGCCAGCAGTCTATTGTGGGGGCATCTTTGTGGATTTCTGTGGGCCTCTCTAGCACTTTGCTTCTTCTTATTCTCATGTGGTCTTCATTTATCATGGTCTCTTATTCCTTGTTCTCCCTCTCTGTTCTTGATCCAGCTGGGGTCTCCTGTTCCCCCAAGCTCTCTTTCCCTCGACCTTCACCCTTCATTTCCCCCACTTATGTCCAGGCTGTTCATGAAGATCTCATCCATTTCTCCATCATTGTGCAATCCCCATGTCTTTCTTAGGGTCCTGTTTTCCAGGTCGCCTCCCTGGTGATGTGAGTAGCAGTCCAGTCATCCTTGCTCCACATCTAGTATCCTCCTATGAGTGAGTACATACCATGTTTGTCTTTCTGAGTCTGGGTTACCTCACTCAGGATGATTTTTTTCTAGATCCATCCATTTGCCTGCAAACCACATGATGTCATTGTTTTTCTCTGCTGAGTAGTACTCCATTGTGTATATGTACCACAGTTTATTTATCCATTCTTCAGTTGAAGGGCATCTAGGTTGTTTCCAGGTTCTGGCTATTACAAACAATGCTGATATGAACATAGCTGAGCACGTGCCCTTTTGGTATGATTGAGCATTCCTTGGGTATATGCCCAAGAGTGGTATAGCTGGATCTTGGGGGAGATGGATTCCCAATTTTCTAAGAAAGCACCATGTTGATTTCCAAAGTGGCTGTACAAGCTTGCATTTCCACCAGCAGTGGAGGAGAGTTCCCCTAGCTCCACATCCTCTCTATCATAAGCTGTCTTCAGTGTTTTTGATCTTAGCCATTCTGACAGGCATAAGGTGGTATCTCAGAGTTGTTGCATTTCTCTGATAATTAGGGATGTTGAGCAATTCCTTAAATGTCTTTCAGCCATTTGAGTTTCCTTTGTTGAGAATTCTCTGTTTAGTTCTATCGCCCATTTCTTAATTGGACTGTTGGACATTTTGATGTCTAATTTCTTGAGTTCCTTATATATTCTGGATATCAGTCCTCTGTCAGATGTGGGGTTGGTGAAGACCTTTTCCCATTCTGTAGGCTGTCGCTTTGCCTTGTTGACCATATCCTTTGTTCTACAAAAGCTTCTCAGTTTCAAGAAGTCCCATTGGTTGATTGTTTCTGAAGATGATAGAGGTCCTTAAAGAGGAAATGAAAAATTTCCTTAAAGAAATGGAAGAAAAGACAAAAAAGGGGGAAGAAATCAATAAATCTCCTAAAGAAAGCCAAGAACCCCCCCCAAAAGAAAACAATCAAACGGGTGAAGAAAACAATTCAAGACCTGAAAATTGAAATAGAGGCAATAAAGAAAACACAAATATAGAGAATTCGGGAAAAGGAAAATCTAAGTAAATAAACAGGAATTACAAAGGCAATCATAATTAACAGAATATAAGAGATGGAAGAGAGAATCTCAGGCATTGAAAATACCATAGAGGAAATAGATTCATCGGTCAGAGAAAATATTAAATCCAGCAAATGTTTAACACAAAATATCCAGGAAATCTGGGACACCATGAAAAGACCAAATCTAAGAATAATAGGAATAGAAGGAGGAGAAGAATTGCAGCTCAAATGCACAGAAAATATATTCAACAAAATCACAGAAGAACTTTCCCAATCTAAAGAAAGACATGTCTATGTAGATACAAGAAGTTTACAGAATACCAAATAGACTAGACAAAAAAGTCCTCTCACTGCATAACAATTGAAACACTAAACATACAGAATAAAGAAAGAATATTAAGAGCAGCAAAGGAAAAAGGTCAAGTAACATATAAAGGCAGACCTATAAGAATTACACATGAATACTCAATGGAAACCCTGAAAACCAGAAGGTCCTGCAGAGACATTCTGCCAACACTAAGAGACCACAGATGCCAGCCCAGACTACTATACCCAGCAAACCTTTCAATCACCATAGATTGAGCAAACAAGATATGTCATGATAAAACCAGATTTAAACATTACATATCCAAAATTCCAGCCCTACAGAAAGTACTAGAAGGAAAATTCCCACCCATGGAAGTTAGCTGCAGCCACCAAAATGGAGGCAATAGATAACCTCATAACAGCAAATCCCAAAGAAGGGAAACACATACACACACTACCACCACCATCAACTAAACCAAAAATAAAAAGAATTAATAATCACTAGTCATTAATATCTCTTAATATAAATGGATACAATTCACCTATAAAGAGACACAGGCTAACAGAATGGGTACAAAAACAAGATCCAACCTTCTGCTGCATAGAAAAAACACACTTCAACCTCAAAGACAGACATTACCTCAGATTAAAGGGTTAGGATAAAATTTTCCAATCAAATGGACCTAATAAACAAACTGGTATAGCTATCCTTATATATAACAAAATAGACTTGAAATTAAAATTAATCAAAAGAGATGGAGAAGGACATTTCATATTCATCACAGAAAAAATTTATCAATATGAAGTCTCAATTCTGAACATTTATGCCCCAAACACAAGGGCACTTACATTTGTAAAGGAAACATTAATTCACACATCAAACTGCACACACTAATAGTGGGAGTCTTCAACACCCTGCTCTCACCACTAGACAGGCCCACCAGACAGAAACTTAGAGAAATAATGGAACTAACAGATGTTATGACTCAAATGGACATAACAGACATCTATAGAACATTTCCCCCAAACACAAAAGAATACACTTTCTTCTCAGCACCTCATAGAATCTTCTCTCAAATTGACCACATACTTGGTCACAAAGCAAATCTCAACAGATACCAAAAAGTTGGAATAACTCCCTGTAACTTAATGGACCACCATGACTTAAGGTTAGAATTCAACAACAACACAAATTACAGAAAGCTTACATGTAAGCGAATTTCTAAGCAGTCTTATTAAATGAAAAAAAATTAACACAAAGCCAAATATAGGGGTGAAAATCTTAGAGATCAGAGAAATAGGAATAGCCACCAGCTAAACTTACCTCACCACACCACAGCTTCAAAAGTGTCATGAGTTCCTGTCTACCCAATGTTTTATTGCCTTGCTGTTCAGCCCTCTCATTGGCTCTTAGCCCAGCTACCTTACTTCCTTGTCACTGCCTATCTGTACAAACCTCCAGGTGTCTATGGTTGGTACTTGGATTAAAGGTGTGTGTCACCAAACTTGGCTCTGTTCCCTATTATGGCCTTGGATACACATGGACCCTGCCTGCCAAGTGATCAGATAAAGGGCATGTGCTACCACTGCCTGACTTTTGTGTTTACTTAAAATGGCTTGCTATTTCATCTGATCTCCAGGCAAACTTTATTTATTAACATACAAATAAAATATTACCACATTCCAGCACAAATAAAATATCACATTTCCTCTTTTTTGTCTAATAATTAAAAAAAGTTATAACTAATACACTAAGTACAATAACTATATACAATATATACAAGTAATAAATACATCAACAATGTCTAGTCCATTTGCATTTGATAAATTCAGAGAAAATATTCCATTATCTATTCTATTTTGTTAAGTCCAAAATGTACCTGATTCACTTTTTATCCAAACTTGTATTACTAATGGAGAACTATCTTATAATATTTTTCACATGTATACACTTTACACCTCTTAGTGAATTTCTTTTCTGGAATTTCTTAACAAGAAAAATTGTTACTACAACTATCTAATCTTCATCTCCCTCAGAGACCCAAGAAGGAAATAACATTTCCTAGTAAAACAGGAAGTGCAAACAAGCGACTTCCAAAACAATGTGAGTTGACAGAAGCAGTCAGCTGCCTGGACAGTCACCCAAGGTTTCTCTGCACATTGGGGCATCATTTTTGGCCTATAGGCTTAGCATATCTGACAGACTCATTTGTGAGGATGTACACAAGGCCAACAGCTCAACATCACACATTTGGTTTGAGTATTCCATGTACCAGATAAACATGAATATACCCCAAAGATGCTCCACCACATCACAAGGACATTTGCTCATCTATGTTCATAGCAGCACTATGCATAATAGCCAGAAACTGGAAAGAACCTAGATGCCCCTCAACTGATGAGTGGATAAAGAAAATGTGGTACATTTACACAATGGAGTATTACACACAGTGGTAAAAACCAATGCCATCATGAAAATTTTAGGCAAATGGATGGAACTAGAAAAAAATCACCCTGAGTAAGGTAACCCAGACCCAGAAAGACAAACACAGTATGCACTCACTCATAAGTGAATATTAGATGCCTAGCAAAGGATAAACTGGCTACAACCCACAACCCCAGAGAAGCTAGGTAAAGAGGACCATGAGAGGGACATGCATGGATTGCCCCAGGAATGGGAAAGGGTCAAGATCTCCTTGGTGAACTGGGAGGGGGAAGTAGAGGGGAGGGGATGGGGGGTAGGAACATGAGGACTTGAGATGGGAGAACAATGAAAGAGATATCATGACAGAATGAGCCATATGGTGTTAGGGAGAAATCTCGTGCTAGGGAAATCCCCACGAACCCACAATGATGTCCCCTTCTAAGACTCGTAGCAATGGTGGAGAGGGTGCTTTAACTAGCCCCTGTACTCAGATCAGTGACTACCCTAATTGTTATCATAGAATCTACATCCAACAACTGATGGTAGCAGATGCAGAGACCCTCAGCCAAGCACTTGGCCAAGCTCCTGGAGTTCAGTTGAAGAGAGGGAGGAGGGACTATAAGAGCAAGGGGGGGGGGGACAAGATCATGATGAGAAAAGCCACAGAGACAGCTGACCCAAGCTAGTGGGAGCCCACTGACTTTGGACTGACAGCCAGGGACCTCACATGGAACCACACTAAGTCCCTTGAATGAATATGACAGATACATGGCTTGATCTGTTTGTGAGTCCCCTAGCAATTGGACCAGGACACATCCCAAGTACATGAACAGGCTTTTTTAGAGCCCATTCCTTATGTTACTATGCCTTGCCCAGCCTTGATTCAGTGGGGAGGGGGTTGGGACTGTCCCAGCTTGGTATGCAACCATATGCTGAATACTCAAAGGAGGCCTTACCCACTACAACAAGTGGGTTGGAGTGTGATGGGAGAAGATGGGGGGAGCAGGAGGAGGCGAGAGAAGGAGAAGGGTAGATGGTACATGAAATGAAAAAAAGTTAAATAAAAAAACTTAAAAAAAAACTCAAATGGCTGAGAAAGAAATGTTACACTTAAATGTTAAACATCCTTAGCCATCAATAAAATGCAAATCAAAATGACTCTGAGATACCATTTTATACCTGCCAGAATCATTAAGATCAATAACACAAGTGATAGTTCACACTGGCAAGGATGTGGAATAAGGTGAACACTCATCCATTGCTGGTTGGACAGAATACTTATACAACCACTATGGAAATAAATGTGGCAGTGCATTAGGAAGTTGAGAATTAATCTACCTCAAGATCCAGGAATACTACTCTTGGACATATACCCAAAGGATGCTTCATTCTATCAATAGGACACTTGTTACACTTGTTCAACCATAATAATTGTTTCTCTACTCATAATCATGAGAAATTAAAAACAATTTAGCTGTCTCTCAACAGACACATGCATAAAGAAAATGTGGCACATTTATATAATGGTATATTACTCAGCTGTTAAAAATGACATCATGATAAACAATTTAAATAGACCTGAAACCTCTAAGGAAATAGAAACATTCATTAAAAGTCTCCCAACCAAAAAAAAAAAAAAAGCCCAGGACCAGATGGTTTCAGCACAGAATTCTACCAGAATTTCAGAAAAGAGCTAATACCAATACTCTTCAAAATGTTCCACAATAGAAATAGAAGGGACATTGCCAAACACTTTTTATGAGGTTATAGTTACCCTGATATGCAAACTATACAAAGATGCAACAAAGAAAGAATTACAGACCAATTTCCCTTGTAAACATTGGAATAAAATACTGGCAAACTGAATCCAAGAACACATCAAAAAATTATCCACCATGATCAAGTAGGCTTCATCCCAGGGATGCAAGGATGGTTCAACATACAAAAATATGTCAATGTAATACACCATATAAACAAACTGAAAGAAAAAATCCCACATAATCATTACATTAGATGCTGGAAAAGCCCTTGACAAAATCCAACACCCCTTCATGATAAAGGTCTTGGAGAGATCAGGAATAAAAGGAACATACATAAACATAATAAAGGCAATTTACAGCAAGCCAACAGCCAATATCAAGTAAAATGGAGAGAAACTCAAATTGATTCTACTAAAATCAAGAACAAGACAAGGCTGTCCACTCTCCTCATATCTATTCAATATAGTACTCTTTCTAGCTAGAGCAATAAGATAAGAAAAGGAGATCACAGAGATACAAATTGGAAAGGAAGAAGTCAAACTTTTTATTTGCAGATGATATGATAGTATGCATAAGTGACCGCAAAAATTCGATCAAGGATCTCCTACAACTGATAAACACATTCAGTAATGTGGTGGAATATAAGATTAACTCAAAAAAATCAGTAGCCCTCCTATACACAAATGATAAATGTGCCTAGCAAGAAATCAGAGACATCACCTATTACAATAGCCACAAATAATATAAAATACTTTGGGGTAACTCTAACTAAGCAAGTGAAAGATCTGTATGACAAGAACTTTAGGTATTTGAAGAAAAGAATTTAATAATATACCAGAAAATGGAATTCCCATGCTCTTGAATAGGTAGGATTAACATAGTAAAAATGGCAATCATACCAAAAGCAATCTATAGATACAATAAAATCCCCATCAAAATCCCAACACAATTTGTCACAGACTTGGAAAGAACAATATTCAAAATAAAAACTTGCAGGATAGCTAAAATAGTCCTGTACAATCAAGCAACTACTGGAGGCATCACCATCCCTGACATCAAGCTCTACTATAGAGCTATAATAATAAAAACAGCTTGGTATTGGCATAAAAACTGACATGTGGACTAATGGAATTGAGTTGAAGACCCCAACATTAGCCCACACACCTATAAGCACCTAATTTTTGACAAAGAAGCCAAAACTGTACAATGGAAAAAAGAAAGCATCCTCAACAAATGGTGCTGGCATAAATGGATGTCAACATATAGAAGAATGGAAATAGATCCATATCTATTGCCATGCACAAAATTTTCAAGTTTAAGTGGATCAAAGACCTCAACATACATCCAGTTACACTGAACATAATAGAAGAGAATGTAGGAAGTAGCCTTGAATACATGGGCACAGGAGACCACTTCTTAAATATAACACCAGTAGCACAGACACTGAGAGAAACAATTAATAAATGGGACCCCCTGAAACTAAGAAGTTTCTGTAAGGCAAAGGACATGGTAAATAAGACAAAATGACAGCCTACAGATTGGGAAAAGATCTTCACCAACCCCACATCTGACAGAGGGCTGATCTCCAAAATATATAGAGAACTCAAGAAACTAGACATCAAAATACTAAGCACTACAATTAAAAAATAGGCTACAGAGCTAAAGTGAGAATTCACAACAGAAAAATCTCAAATGGCTGAAAGACATTTAAGGAATTGCTCAAGATCCTTAGTCATCAGGGAAATGCAATTCAAAAGGACTCTGAGCTACCATCTTATACCTGTCAGAATGGCTAAGATAAAATACACTGATGACAGCTTATGTTGGAGAGGATGTGGAGCAAGGGGAACACTCCTCCACTGTTGGTGGGAATGCAAACTTGTATAGCCACTTTAGAAATCAGCATGATAGTTTCTCAGAAAATTGGGATTCAATCTACCTCAAGACCCAATGATACCACTCTTGGGCATATACTCAAGGAATGCTCAATCATACCAGAAGGATATTTGCTCAACTACATTCATAGAAGCATTATTTGTAATAGCCAGAACCTGGAAACAACCCAGATTCCCATCAACCAAAGAATGGATGTAGAAATTGTGGTACATATACACAATGGAGTACTATTACTCTGCAAAAAAACAGTGCCATCATGAAATTTGCACACAAAAGGATGGAACTAGAAAATATCATCCTGAGTGAGGTAACCCAGACTCAGAAAGACAAACATGGTATGTATTCACTCATAAGTGGATACTAGATGTAAAGCAAAGAATAACCAGACTACAACCCACAGCTCCAGAGAAGCTAACTAACAAGGAGGACTCTAAGAGGGGTGCATGATTGCCCTGGTAAGGGGAAATAGATGAGATCTCCTGAGTGAACTGGGGGCAATAGAGGTTAGGGGATGGGGGATGAGAACATAAAGGAACAGGATGGTTGAGCTGGAATAGGGACAGAGTGGGAAGCAATGAAACAGATATCTTGATAGAGGGAGACAACATGGGGATAGGGAGAATCCTGGTGCTAGTTCACAGGAATCCACAAGGATGATCCCAGCTTTGACTACTAGCAATAGTGGAGAGGGTTCCTGAACTGGCCTTCTCCTGTAATCAGATTGGTGAATACTCTAACTGTCATCATAGAGCCTTCATCCAGTAACTGATGGAAGCAGATGCAGAGATCCACAGTCAAGTACCAGGCCGAGCTCCAGGAGTCCAGTCGAAGAGAGGGAAGTGGTATTCTATGAGCAAGTAGCATCAAGATCATGATGGGGAAACCTACAGAGACAACTGAATCAAGCTAGTAGGAACTCATGAATATTAGACCAACAGCTATGTAGCCTCCATGGGACTGGACTAGGCCCTCTTCAAAAGCAAGACAGTTGTACAGCTTGGTCTGCTTTAGCAACCCCATAGCAGTAGGACCAGGATCTATCCGTTGTGCATAATCTGACTTTTTTGGAGCCCATTACCTATGGTGGGATACCTTGTACAGCCTTGATGCAAGGGGAGGGGCTTGGACATGCTTCAACTGAATGTACTAGGCTTTGCTGACTCCCCATGGGAGGTCTTACTTTTTCAGTGGTGGGAATAGGGGGTGGGCTGGGGAGGCAGGAGGAGAGAAGAGAGGGGGATCTGTGGTTGGTATGTAAAATGAACAAAAATTCCTTAGTAAATAAAAAAATGACATCATGAAATTTGCGGGCAAATGGATGGAACTTGCAACATCATCTTGAGTGTGGTAACCCGAACTGAGAAAGATAAATATGGTATGCATTTGCTTATATGTGGATAATAGCCAATAAATAAGTGATAACCAAGTTACAAGATGTAGACTCATAGAGGAAAGTACTGGGGGGGGGGGTCACGTAGATTCCCCCTGGGGTGGGGAAATAGAATTGATTTTATGGGTAGATGGAATGGGGGGTGGAAGTTTGAAAAACAGGATCAGGTGGGGATGTACATAGGAGATGGGATTAAAGAATGGAAAGCAGGGAGAGACAACTAGAACTAAGGAGCATTGGAGGGGTTATATGGAATCACATGTCAGCGGATAGTTCCTAAAGTATATAAAGGTGATCTTAATGACATCTTTAAATAATGAGAGAGGCAGAGCCATAACTGGCCCTCTCTTGTCACCAAATTAATATGTCAGTACCAGGATTAGGTTATATCCAATTGAGTTGCTTGACAAAAGGATCTAGTGGAAATCCCCAGACAACTGAGGCTGTTTCCAAGACAATAGGTTGCTTTCTACACACTGCCAGCAAGTTACCATTGATGAATTCAACACCCACAGAACTCATTGAACATGGAGAGGTTGAACATGGAGAGCTGATGCTTACATGGAAACTTTATCCCTACATTCCAGTGTCTTTGGTACAGGAACATACTGTGCATGCTCTCAGAATTGAAACACAAACATCAAGCCAGCCACAATCCCTTTATCTACAATGGTGTTCCACCTGGAAGATATGCTAGGGCAATGGTGGCAAAGAGCATGTGGGAGTAACCATCCAAGAACTGATTTGACTTAAGGCCCACTCTAGGAGGTGGAACCCATTCCTGTCACTGCTTGAATGACCAAGAATCTGGGACTAGAGAACCCAGGGACCTAGGGTAAAACCAAAAATATTGGCCTGAAACAAAGAAACAAACAAACCGTGTGATAAAATGACTCCTAATAATACTCATAGATCAGTGCCTTGTTCAGCTATCATCAGTGAAGCTTTCTCTTGAAAAAATAGCGAGACTCATGGCTAGACATTAGGGAGGGAGAGAGAGAGAGAGAGAGAGAGAGACAGAGAGAGAGAGACAGAGAGACAGAGAGACAGAGAGACAGAGAGACAGAGACAGAGGGAGGGAGGGAGGGAGGAATGAAGGGAGGAAGAGCTGGAATACATGGGAACAAATGGACTATCTCCATTATATCCCTCCACTCAGAGCTCTGATAATCCCATGGAAGAGGCGGCAGAAAGAGCATAAGAGCTAGAGGGGATGGAGGATACCAGGAGAGCCAGGCTGTCTAAATCGACTGAATAAAGGTCATATGAACTCACAGAGACTGAAGCAGCAAGCACAGGATCTGCACCAGGTCTTCAGTTAATATTATATCTTTCAGTTTATTATTTTTCTTGGACTCCTGCGTGTATGAATGAATCTGCCTTCTCTTAGGGCTTTTTTCCTTTTATTGATTTGTCTTGTCCAACTTTCATGTGACAGTTTATTTAGTCTTATTCTATTTTCTTTTGTCATGGTTTTTGTTCTCTTAGAAGCCTGTTATTTCGCCGGGCGGTGGTGGCGCACGCCTTTAATCCTAGCACTCGGGAGGCAGAGGCAGGCGGATCTCTGTGAGTTCGAGGCCAGCCTGGGCTACCAAGTGAGTTCCAGGGAAGGCGCAAAGCTACACAGAAAAACCCTGTCTTGAAAAACCAAAAAAAAAAGCCTGTTATTTTATAATAAGAGGCAGAAAAGAAATCAATGGATGGGAGGAGAGATGGGTAGGAACTGGGAGAAGTAGAAAGAAAGGAAACTGTAGTATGAGAAAATCTATTTCTAATAAAAAGGAAAGAATTGAAAGAGCCCCACAGCTGGATCTTATGGAGGCATTTTCTCAATTAAGGTTTTCCTATTTCAGATGGCTTTAGCTTGTGTCAAGGTGACATAAAAACTACCCAGGACAATTTATCCCTTGTCAACTTGACACAAACATATCATTGTTAAAGCATTATGTTTCCAGTTTCATTCATTCCCAGGGACACACAGAATGTCAAAATAACAATATAAAACATTTTACAAAATTTAAGTCCCACAGTCTTTACATATTAACACTTTAAAATATAGTATCTTTAGAAAACCAAAGTTTATTTTTTATTGTATTTTTTGTTTTATAATTTAATTTAATTTTACATATCAACCACGGATTCCCGTGTCCTTCCTCCTCCCACACACCCCACCCTCTCCCCAGACCACCCCCCATTCCCATCTCTTCCAGGGCAAGGACTCCCCTGGGATTCAGCTCAACCTGGTAGATTTGGTCTAGGCAGGTCCAGTCCCCTCCTCCCAGGCTCAGCAAAGTGTCCCTGCATAGGCCCCAGGAGTCCAGTCAGTGAGAAAGAGGAGGGATTATATGAGTGAGAATTGTTGAGACTATGATTGGAAAAAGCACAGGGACAAATAGCCAAACTAGTGGAAACACATGAATTATGAGCCAAAGTTTCTTTTAAAACCTAAACTCTCTTTAAAACTTCAGTCTCTCAACTGTGAGCTCCAGTAAATTAAAAAATAAATTAAATATTTTCATACTTCAAGAGGCAAGAATCAGGGCACAGTCACAATCAGATCAAAGCAAAACTGCACTCCAAACATAATTCAGTGTTTCATCTGAGATTCACATACAATATTCTGTGCTCCTCCAAATGGCTTAGGTCACGTTATTTGGCTCTGCCCTTTTCAGCACAAAGAGGTTATCTTATAGGCTCAAGCTATTTCCATTCCATACCTTCTGTTCTTGGTGACCATCCCATGGTATTGGCATCTCCACAATGATGGGATCTTCTGCTGGAAAGGGGCTACACTTTCATCAATAGCCTCTCTTAGGCTCTCCTCATGGTGACAAGCCTCACCTCTGCATTACACCTTCAATCGTGGGTCTTTCACTGCTACTCCAGCTGAACCTTTACCAGTGTTCTCACCTGGCCTCTCCCAACGCCAAGCATCAGCTCTCCATGGCCCTTTCATGCCTTCAAAACCAGTACACCCTGGGAGACTCTTAAATATTACTAAGGTCGGCTGCCAGTGCAAGGTACTTCCTTGGCCACTTCTGGAACACAGCTCTGTGTGCTAACTCTCAGGAAACACTTCTCAGAAGATTTTACCTCATGATGCCAGTCTCTTGTTAATCACAGCTGATTATTCAGCCCCACCTGGCCAGCATCCATTATCGAAGCAAGGCAAAGGTTTCAGTTTAGTGGTTGTTGTGTCTTGTTAATCACAGTTGATATTTCAGCCCCAGCTAATCAGAACCACAGATTCTCCACACAAAGAGCCCATTAGTCTTGGCTTCCCTCTGAAACTATATGAGCCAGGCCTCCTTCATCTACATTGTTCTCAACATTCTTAACTTTCAAGTTCCAACAGAACAGCTCCCTGAGCTCTCAACACTGAATTCTTTTTTAGCCCAAAGTTAACATGTTCAAGTCTATCACATGAATACTATCCTGGTACAAACCCCATTTCTTCTGGGTTTCTATTGCTGTGATAAAATGCCATAACCAAAAAGCAAGTTGGGGAGGAAAGGGTTATCTGGCTTACACTTCCACAATGCAGTTCACCAGTAAAGGAAGCTAGGACAGGAGCTCAAATGGTAAAAGTCTGGAGGCAGGAGATGATGTAGAGTTCATGGAGGAGTCATGCTTACTGGTTTGCTCATTAGGGGTTGCTCACCTTGTTTTCTTGTAGAACCTAGGACTGCCATCCCAGGGGAACCACCACCCACAATGGGCTATTCCTTCAATCATCAATCAGTAATTTAGAAAATGACCTACAGATAGGTATTATAGAGGCATTTTCTCAATTGAAGTTCCCACCTTTCAGATGACACTAGCTTGTCATCTGAAATTTGACATAAAATTAGTCAGGAAGCAAGATATAACGTGGATTTCCCCAAACCAACACCACCTGTGCCATCTCCACACTTAGTCCTAGCTATGGTTGCACAGATGTCACACTGTTTGGCCTGGTAAACTCTCCCAATCCTTGTGTACTTTCCCCACATTTCCAGGAATAGTTCTACTCATGTGCCTCATGCAAAAGTTTTCCCTGGTGAGTTCCCCAAAGCCAAGCACACCTGGTCATCCCAATTTTCTAAGACTAGCTCCCTGGTCCTGTGGTCTAGCTCTGGATACACAGATCTCAAACAGCTTTGCCTCATGAGCACCAAAGAACCTTGTCCCCCTGCAACTTCCCTACACTCCTGTGACTAGCTTTCCTCATGCAGTTCTTGTACTGACTTTGTCTAACAATTAGCTTACACCTGAGCCTGCTCCTGCCATATCCACAATCTCATGTCTAAGTCTGGATGCTGAAATCATATACCCACTTTATCTGCTCAGATCCTCAGACTCTCACCAGCCACCTTCATTCCCACAATCCCATGCCCACCTTTTGCCACTCAGTTCTTGTATTGTCTTTCCCTGGCAAGAAACCCAAGAATCTAGCCCATCACTTCCATCTTTGCACTCTCAGCTGAGTTCCAGTCATGCCACCCAGACTCTAGCTTTTCCCAATGAGTTTCCCACAGAACTCAGTCTGCATGTTCCATCTGTACATACACAAAGACGCAGCTCAGAATGAGATGACCCACAGTCTATGTCTGGTGAGATTCAAAGGAACTTCTCTACTAGTACTGCCCCTGTTGACATTCACAAGAACTTCACTTACCATTGTTATCACCATATTCATAAATATTACTCTAGTTGCTCATTTCCAACACTGGATTTCCCCAATTTGTACTCCCAGGAACAGGACTGCTCACTGCTGTAAACATAATCCCTAGCCTATTTCTGGATGGTCAAATCACATACCCCATTTTTTTCTGGCCAGCTCCCCAGAACCTGGCCTGCCAGCATCATTGCCACTCTCCTAGTCCTATCTCTAGTCACCAGGAAAATTGGGTGAAGAAGCTACATGACCAGAAGCTGCATGACAAGACCAACCTACTGGTGCAGGAAAAGTGGGTGCAAAAGCTGCATGTCCAGAAGCTGCACAACCAGGCTACCTCTACTCACTCAGCTACTACACCAGGTTTTATTCATGATGTCTCCAAACCAAGACAACCTGCACTATTTCTACACTTAATACCCTAGCTATGAAACAGAGATCTTACTCTTGCTTTGCTCAGTGAGCTCTCCTAAACCCTATCTGTCAGCACCATCCCCATATTCCCAGTGCTAGCTTAGATAGAACAGATTCAGTAACAGCTTTCTGTGGTCCTGCCTCCAGAACCAAGCCTTCCTGTATCATCTCCACACTCTCAATCCTAGCTCTGGGAGCATAGATCAGGCACTGATTTGCATGGTGGTACTGCCCAGAACCTCTTCTGCCAGCACCATGCCCATACTCTCTGGCCTTGCTCTGGTGACACCCCACCTTCTTTTCCATTCCCACACTCTCGGAAGTAGCTCTGGTCATGCAGCTTTTGCACCCACTTTTCCTGGTGAATTGTTCAAGAATCAAGCCCACTTGCCCTATCTCTACACTCCTATAAGGGCCTAGCTCAGGATGTACTGGTTGCTCATCAGCTTTGCCTGTAGAGCTCCACAGAATCTTGCCTATCCATGCCATTTGCACCATTTCAGGTCTTAATCCAGTCTCAAAGATCTCCACTAGCCTCCCTTAGTCAGTTTTGCAGAGTCAGAATCACTTTGAACTTTTCTCCAGTTCAGGGCCTCCCTTTTTATGGAGCACAGATCATGAACAGGTTTGGTGATTGTGGTCAGCAGAATACTTTCCACAAGGACATTCCCTATCTCTCTTAGTGATGTGATGAAGTAATATCACCAAAATCAACTTTGGAATGAAAAGGGTTATTTCAGCTTACAGCTGCAAACACCAGACAGCAACTTCAAGGCATTAACTGACAGAGGCCATGGACGAAGTTCCTCACTAGATTTCTGCTTGTGGGTCACTAAGCTTGCTTTTTCATATAAGTCAATATAACTTGACGAAGTGTGATAGCTCCTCTAGTTGGCTGGGCTTTCCGACATCTATCATTAATCAAGAAAATGCTGTGCAAACTCACTTACAGGCCAATCAGACAGAAGCATTTACTTAATTAAGGCTTCCTCTTTCCAGATGATGTCAAGTTGGCAAATTAGTAATCAATCCATCAATCACTTGTCAACTTAGCAAACTGCATCTCTATCAAACCATTACCTTTCCTTTCTTTTTATTCCCTAGGTCTCACATTTGTTTCATAATGTGAAATATGCAACTTTAAAATCCCTTCAATCTTCAAAAAATTCAAAAACTTGAAAAGTTCAGGCTATTTAATATATATAAAGTCTCTTCAAAGTCCAAAATGTCCACTGTGGGCTCCTATAACAAACAAAAACAAACAACCAACTAAACAAGTTAAATCCCTCTTACTCTATAAGGGAAGAATGAGGACACAGTTACAGTCAAATCAAAGCAAACCCTACCTATGGCAGTATTAATCAAGTGTCTAGTGCTTGGGATTCACTCACAATCCTTTGGAGATACCAAGGGTTTTGGAAGTTCAGGCTGGAACATCAACACCACAGACAGTTATTCTCATAGGCTCAGTCCAGGTTCACCCTACACCTGTGGCTGCCCTTGGTGCTCATACCCTGACCTTAGCATCTCCACTAAACTGTGGTTTGAACATCGAGTATATCTGTGCCTTTTACAATAGCCTCTCTTTGGATACTGAATCTACCTCATGGTACCAAGGCTCATCTTCTACATGAGTATGGTGATATTTTATTTGTACTGAAAATGTGATTTTATTTGTATGTTAATAAATAAAGTTGCCTGGGGATCAGAGCTAATAGCAAGCCATAGCAGAAGTCTGGCAGTGGTAGCACACGCCCTTCATCCTGATCACATGACAGGCAGATCTCTGTGTGTTCAAGGATACCACCAGCATGGAGACACATGCCTTTAATCTCAATACTAACCATAGAAGATCTGGAGGTCTGTATAGATGGGCAGTGACGAGGTTATGTGGTTGGGTTTACAACCAATGAGAAGGCAGAATAGAAAGTCAATAAAAAGGACAAACACACAGGAAGTAGTACTCTGGCTGAGGAGGTCAGCAGCGGCAGTGAAGGGTAAGGTTTTTAGCTCTTAGCTATTGCTCTGACCTCTTGGGCTTTTTAACTCTGCAAAGGATTGAGATCTTCAATCCTTTCTTCCTCACTGAAAGTGAAGCTGTACCTTGACAAATGGACTCTCATGACCTCTCACAGTGCCACACCTCAGATGCTTTGTCTAGTGAACTCTAAAGAATCTTAGCCATCAGAGCCATTTAACCACTCCCAGACCCAGCAATGGTCACTCAGATCCTGGACCAGCCCTCCCTCAAGACTCTGCCCTGATTCATACAGGAGCAGTCTTTGAAAACCTCAAAGCCCACCCCAGTTACACATTATCTCCAAAAGGCCGTACTTCCTAATCCTTCCCAAACAATTCTACCATCTGAGAACAAACTATCAAACACATGAGCATGTAGGCTATTCTCACTCACACAACCATACTTGCTCCAGATATGTGGGAGTCCATTTTCAGGTTCCTCGTGGCTTTACCCAGCAGGTCTGCATAGAGAGGATGATTGGACCACAGGCCTGAGCACAGATGTCTGAGATGGTCTGCACTTGGCTGTGCTGGGGGGAGGTCTTTTGGTCCACCCCTTGGCGTTTCTATAAATACCTTAGGGCAGAGATGGTCAGGGCCCATTGGAATAGGTTCCAGGCCCTCTCGAGGCTATCCTATATTCTGGGGAATTGTGGGTTTGATGGGTAGCTGTCCTGCACAGATGTGCTCACTGAGCTTTGTCTAGTGAGCTCCAAGGAACTTCATCTTCCAAAGCCATCTCGACATTTCTAGGCCTAGCTTTTGTCATTCAACTCCTGGAGTGGCATTTTCTGGTCAGTGCAACAAGGACCAAGATTGCCTATGCTGTCTTCATAATCCTAGTCCTACCTCTGCATGTGCACAAAGCACACTGGTTTTGTCTCTTGAAGTCAAGACATGGCCTATCAGAGCAGTTTCCACATCTTCAGGTCTAGTCATAGAAGCACACATCTTGCACTAGTTTTCCTGGTAATGATCATCAGCACCTCTCTTGCCAGCACCATCTCTATAGCCTGCATCCTATCTCTGGTTGGACATCCAGCACTGGGATTTCTTTTTTCTTTTCTTTTCTTTTCTTTTCTTTTCTTTTCTTTTCTTTTCTTTTCTTTTCTTTTCTTTTCTTTTCTTTTCTTTTCTTTTCTCTTCTCTTCTCTTCTCTTCTCTTCTCTTCTCTTCTTTTCTTTTCTCTTCTTTCTTCCTCTCTCTTTTTTATTCTTCTCTCATAGATTACATCCCAACTGCAGTTTCACTTCCTTTTACTTCTTCCAGTCCAAACCCCACATCCCTTCTTCCCCAGACCCACTCCTCCTTTGTTTCCCTTTAAAAAAAGCAGGCCTCCAAGGGATATCAGCAGAATGTGACATAAGAAGTTACAATAAGACTAGGTACAAACCCTCATATCAAGGCTAAACAAGGCAAGCCAGTAGGAGGAAAAAGTCTCAAGGGCATGTAAGAGACATCCCCACTTCCACTGTTCAGAGTCCCACAAGGACATCAAGCTACATGACCACAATATATATGAAGAGGACCTATCTAAGGCCCATGCAGGGTCTGTGATCATTGCTTCCATCTCAGTGAGTCCATAGGAACCCTTCTAAGTTGATTCTGTATGCCATGTTCTCATGGTGTCCTAGACCCTTCTGGCTCCCACAATCCTTCCACTCCCTCTTCTGAGTGTTTTCCTTGGCTCTACCTAATGTTTGCCAGCACTGTGTTTCTAAAGTGAGTTCCCCAACACCTAGCCTGCATAAGCTGTCTCCACATTCCCAGGTATAGCTTCAGATATTCATATCATGCATGGAATTTGCCTGGTGAGTTCCCAGAACATCACCTGCCTGTGCCATCTTTATACTCCCAACGTCTATTGCCAGGTATGCAGCTCCTGAGATGGCTTCTCATGGGTTCTTAGAAAAAAGATTCCCTGCTGCATTGCCACATTCCAAGGTTATGTTCTGGATGCATAGATATGTCACTTGATTTGTGATAAACTTCATGAGAAACTCACAACAAAGTACCAAGCTTGTACTTTCTGCCCTAGTACTTGTCACACAACTCCTAGCCTGGATTTCCCAACTGAAACCTCCAGAACCAAGCTCTGTGCACCATTTCTACATCCCACACAGAGCTCTGGATATTTCCACTGCATGGTGAGCTTAAAATGAACCTCACCTTCCAGTGCTGTCTCCACTCTCCTATCTAGTGATGGCCATCCAGCTTCTGTACTGCCTTTCTATGGTTAGTTCCCCTAGAAGCAAGAACACCTGGGACACCTCTATATTCCAAGGCTTAGCTCCAGACACATAGATTACACCTCTTCTTTACATGATGATGCTCCACAGAACATCATCAAAGCATCATGTCCAATGCAATCATAGCAGCTCCTAAACTAATTTTACCTGTTATGTTTCTCCAATATCAAGTTTAACTGAGCTATTTCCTCATTCCCAAACTTAGGACTAGATTTGAAACACAGACACTGGTATATGCTCATGAGTGTCTTAGAATCTGACCAGAATCTGACCTTTCAGTATTACCCTCATCCTCCTAGGCTTAGCTCTGAGCTTGCAACTCCTTCACTGGATTTTCCTGGAAAGCACCCCCAGAAGCAATCCCACCTGTGACAAATTGTATACTTGTTTTTCAGGTGGAGTGTCAAGGAATCTTGTCTGATAGCACAACTCCCATCCTTGTTGGCCTAGTTTCAGTCTCTCTGCACCTGGCCTGCCTTTCTCTGGTGAATTCTCCCAGATGAAGCCAAATTGACATCCCCTCACTTCCTGGCCTAGGAAAGTTCATGCAGTTCTTGCCTCTGCTTTCCCTGTTCAGCCCTACCAGATCCACACATGCCTATGTCATTCACAGCTACAAAAAGAAATTGTTCTGAGAAAAGTTCTTTTCTATCAGAGAAAGCACCTTTCTGGGAAAGCTTTCTGACTCCCAGTGAGATGAGGGTGTGAAGCCTAAAGGGATTGCCTCTGGTGATCAGCTCTGTGATCAGCTCTGTCTGAGAACTCATGGACAAACAAGCACAACCTGCTGGGTGACTGGGCCAGGTGAAATGTAGGGAAATACACCTGTCCTAATGCAAGCTTAGGGAGAACAAAAACCTCCCTTAATAACAAGCAGAACAAACTATCTGTCTGGGAGAAAGTCTCTCTGAAGGAGCTGTTTCTTTCTTTCTCTCTCTCTCTCTCTCTCTCTCTCTCTCTCTCTCTCTCTCTCTTTCTTTCATTCTTTCTTTCTCTCTCTTTCTCTCTTTCTTTCTCTCTCTCTTTCTTTTTTTAATTTAGCTTGACTTTTTTTAAATTTATTTTATAATTTAATTTTACATATCAGCCATGGATTCACCTGTCCTCCCTCCTCCAGCCCCCCACCCCCGCCCTCCCCCCAGCCCACCCCCCATTCCCATCTCCTCCAGGGCAAGGACTCCCCTGGGGTTTCATATCAGCCTGGTAGATTCAGTCCAGGCAGGTTCAGTCCCCTCCTCCCTTCACCTAGGCTGAGCAAAGTGTTCCTGCATAGGCCCCAGGTTCCAAACAGCCAGCTTATGCACTAAGGACAGGTCCCGGTCCCATTGCCTGGGGGCCTCCCAAACAGTTCAAGTTAATCAACTGTCTTACTTATCCAGAGGGCCTGATCCAGTTGGGGGCTCCTTAGCTATTGGTTCATAGTTCATGTGTTTCTACTAGTTTGGCTATTTGTCCTTGTGCTTTTTCCAATCATGGTCTCAACAATTCTCGCTCATACAATCCCTCCTCTTACTGTCTGGCTGAGGCAAACACAAACTCCAAGGGAAGTTGGTGTTAGGAATGCCAGCCTCAAATGCATGCTGGCGGGGCAGGTGCAGATCTGATCTGGAGCCAGTGTTGAATGAAAGAGAAACACCTGTTGGGGTCAACTCAGAGAGAACAGAAATCTCCCGATGTCCTGTAGTTGAAAATGCAAAAATCTTGGTTCAAACCTCACTGGTGAAAAAATTTGAAAAAAAGTCCAGTAAAGGGAACAGGAAGTTGACTCCCGGACCTAAAAAGAACTATGGGAAATGAAGTCCATAAGGTAGCTCCTAACAGCTAACTGATATAAAAGAAATGCATTCTGGGAAAGGTAGTTTTCTGCTAAAGATGGGGACATTGCCCAGAGAAACTTTTTACAGCTCGAAAAGTTATTCATTGTAAACTTAAAATACAGCTTTTAAAAGAATAAGGAGGAAAATCGTCTAAGAGGTTGTTGAATGTTTGTTCCAAGGAAAAATGGTAAGAATATGGAACTCAAGAGCTGTGAGATTTTTTCCTTCTTTTTTCAAAAATACCTTATTTTCTATAATAGCTGTGCAGAGTTTTTTTTTAACATAGTTGGATGACAAAAAGCTATCTATAAGAGCAAACAAGCCACTTTAAAACCCTTTTTTAAAAAACAAGGGAAAGCAGTCTGTATACTGAACATTCTTTTAGATATGAGTAAACTTACAGGCAAATAAAAAAGTTCTTTGCCTTTTGAACAAACAGCCTGCAATGAATGATTCCTTTGCAAATCTAATAGGGAAACAAGGAAACAGGCATTCAAAAAGAAATGACTGCTTTATAGATGGGGATCAAGCTTCAAAAAAAAATGTACCTGTCTTACAAAATAGAGTTGCTTCACCTGGAAGTTCCCTGTAAGAAAACAATGTTAAATCAGGATGTTTGCTTAGTGAATACACTGATGTTTGTGAGAACAATCTGAGTTAAATAACTCATGGTTAGAGTATATCACAGCTGCTAATAATAACATCAGTGGTTAAGAAGCTAATGAAGCAAAACACGAAAGAACATCTATGTTCTTGACTCCTTTGAATAGTAGCAATTTTGGTGAAAATAGTGGGCTAATAAAAATCTATCAGAAACATCAGCATTGTTAAAAGTACTCATGGCAAATACAGCTTTAACTCCTGATGGAAAATTGTCTGTTGACTTACCACCTAAGCAATTCAGAGACAGAATATTCCTTACAAAGTTTTTCTTCTCTTTTCTTTCTTTTTGGATTTGCTGTAAACTGAGATAGCACTTAATAGAGTTGTTATAAAAGATCTGGAATGCATAAAGTACTGTTTAGCAACAGAATTCACTAAATCCCAGACTTAAGAAAGAGAGCCATTAAAGAATTAAACTCTTGTATCAAAAGAACTTTCAGAATGATATCAAAGCTGACTTCCTTTCTAATTAAGAGAATCTTTCTAATAGTTATAGTGATAATTAAGAGTAAGAAGTAGAAAATTATTCTGTCTTGTTAGAAAATGTGAAATCAAGGTATTAAGAAATTTTTAGGTGTTTGCTAAGTTAGATATTTGCTAAGGTAGTTCTATAATAAGCTTGTAAGAAGTGAAGATGCTAGTTGTAAATGTAAGTTTAAATAAGAAGAATATAAGATGAATATAAGAAGTATATTTGCTAAGGTAGTCCTATAGAAGACTATAAGAAATATATTTGCTAAGTAGTCCCATAGGTAAGAAGTATATATAAATATATGTTAATATGTTATATGTGAGTTTGTAAAAAGGTATAAATGTTGAGTGTGAGTTTATGCTTAAGTATATGTTATATGTGAGTTGGTAAGAATGTGTAAATGTTGAGTGTGAGTCTATGCTTAATGTATATGGTGAAGGAACCTGAGATACATAAGGTAGTGTCCTAGCAGACTGCTTGATTTTCAAAAGCTCCAGAAGCCAATAAGAAGCTAAGAATTGTGGATTCCAGAGCCAGCACAATCACAGCCAGGCATCTGCAGCTGAGACTCATTGGCAAATCAACACAACACAGAAAAACCTGAGCTAGCAGCAAAAACGGTACAATCTAAAATGCTACTTTAACTAAAAATGTCTCTGGCTTAAGAATGAAAGTCACAGAGACACTTGTTTGAACTAAAATTGTTAACTGCAAAAAGCTTTGGTTGTAAAGTGATTCTTCATATTTGAAAATGGAAGTCTAGTACCAGAATTTATTTGAACTTTTTGAACTATAAAAAAATGAGATATAACTACAAAAAGGTTTTGGTTATGGATTTCTTCATATTTGGAAGGCAGATACCAGAATTTATTATTTGAATTTTAGGACTTAAAAAATGAAATGAACAATGGTGATTTGATTGCAATGGGACAATTTTGATTTTACTTATGGTGATGACCTTGGAACTGTTTAAATCAAGACATTTATTGTTTCTACCTAGGCTCAAGATGCAGTTTTGTATATGCATATATGCTTTACAAACTGGTGATTAATAAATTGTTTTGTGTTAAAAATGAAACTGTTTTATGGAACTGTTCATGAAAAAATGGAAATGGTTTTGCATTACAAATGGAACTGTTTAAATAGAGAAATTTGTTTTTTTTCTAAAAAATTTATAAAGAAAAGTGAAAAGTAATATTCCTTACTCTATTTAATTTAAAAAATATTTTTTATTTGAGTGGATTAACTTTATGTTTTGTTAGTAAGAAATGCAAATGGATATACTAAGAAATTACTTTAAATTGTACAGAGTTTTATTAAGAAACTGTTTTGGAGGAATTATAATTGTTTAAGTTTGGGGTTTTTCTAAGTAGGTTTGAGATTTTGTTTAAGAAAATTTATAAAGAAAAAGAGGAGTTATGAGTGAATTAAGGTTGAATATATGTTTGCAGAAATTATGTTAACCTGTTGATATTAATGTACCCTGGTTTTGTGAAGTTAAGGAAATATTTAAGTTTGATGTGAAAACACCGGAAGTTTTTCCTATGTTCTTTTAGCAAGAAATTCAAATGGTTCTATTAAGAGTTTAAGTTGTAAGACTGAGAAAATTGTAACTATATATAGCACCATTTATGTTAATTCAAATGGTTCTGTAAAGAGTTTGCTTTGAGATGTAAGAATGAGGGAATTATAACTATGTATAGCAATATTTATGTTAACTTGCTAATGGTAATGATGAAGCTAAGGAATTATTTAAGTTTACAATTGCATCAAGAAAGTTTTGGTTTAAAAAGTGCTTGATGGAGCTAAGACTGCTATAGTCACCTTGGACCCAATCCAAAAAAATGCCATCTTTATCATCCTCTACTAACATACTGGGAGGTATGACAGCTATGGAGATTGCTGTGAGCTCTTAATGAGGAGTTGTTTTTTATATATTACAAAAGGGGGACCTATGGGAGCCCATTTTCAGGTTTCCTAGTGGCTTTGCCCAGCAGGTCTGCATACAAAGGATGATCAGACCACAGGCCTGAGTGCAGGTGTCTGAGATAGTCTGCACTTGGCTATGCTGGGGGAAGGTCTTTTGCTCCACCGCTTGGCATATCTATAAATACCCTAGGGCAGAGACAGTCAGGGCCTGATGGAATAGGTTCCACACCCTCTCGAGGCTATTCTGTATTTTCTATCTTTCCCCTATAATTCCTTCTATCTAATATTTCCTGCTGTTCCTATTCAGAATGCCCCTTGCTTCTGCTGTGCTTTCTCTTTCTTGCTGCTTTCGTGTTCTTGCTATATTTGGCATGGTGTGATCAATATGTGGAAAAAATCCTACTGTGTCTAGTAGAGTGTGACTGTTTCTTGTGCGAATCTCACTCCTCACTGGGCAGTTTACTTGCAGATCATAACAAAGGTGATTTTTATAAGAGCAATGGCACTTAGGTGGATAAACGATATAATTGAACTTTCTGAGTCAGCCAAAAAGATTCAAGTGGTTAAGACAGTTAGTGAAGATGATTAGGGCAATGGTTCAGGCTGCTCTGATAATTGCTACAATAAGAGATACAAAAGGTAGAGTGGTGATATTTAATTTTTACTCTAATAAATAAAGCTTACTTGGAGATCAGAGGAAAAATCCAGCCACTATATTAAACATAGAAGTCAGGAAATGGTAACACATGCCTTTTATCCTAGCATTCAGGAGGCAGAGATTCATCTGGATCTCTGTGAATTCAAGGCCACACTGGGAACAGAGCCAGACATGGTGGTACACACCTTTATTCCCAGCACTAGTTAAACATAGAGGTCTGGTGGTCTGTACAGGCAGACAGGAAGTGATAGAGCTAAGCAGAAAGAGGAAGTGATGTTGCAGGGCAGAGAGAGGAAGTGAGATGGCAGGATGCAGAAAGAATATAGGCGTGGGTATAAAGGAAGTAGTTCTCTTTGGCTGAGGATTTCTAGGGGTAAGAACGTGGCTGGATTCTTTCTGCTTCCCTGATCTCTCAGTTATTACCCCATTATCTGGCTTTGGGCTTTTTATTAATAAGACCATTTAGCAATTCATCATACATCTGGCACCCAAATGTTTGTGGCACAAATTCACAAAAAAGCCACTTGTCTGTGGCCTTACAGGCCCTGGCTCAGGACTGAGCTGCATGTGGGCAGAGTCTCCACCCAACATGGGCCAGAGTATCTTTGACTTCTCTCCTGGTGAGTTGTAGGCTCTCTCTGTATTCCCATCTTAGACTGCTACCACACTAGGTAGCTACTTTGAAACTCCCTCAGACTTCTAATGTTCTATGCAGTTGGCTAACTTGGTGAGTCAATTAAGATGTCTTAAATGGAGAAATTAGTTAAAAGAGAAATTTTTTCCCACATTAAAAAATGGAAACATTTTTACAATGGAGGGAATTTGGTCGTTGTTTGATAACACATTAGGCAATTTGAAAATGGAACAATTAAATAAGAGGATAATTAATGTTGATGGGATTTACATAACATCAACTATGAATATTATTTGTTGGATCATTTTTATTTTAGCACTAAAAAGTTGATTAAATTGTGTGCCAAGATAAAAGTTTTAGAAAAACTTGTTAAAACAAATCATAGAGAAGTTCAGATCCAGACAGAAGAATTTAAAAATGAACCTATCTCAGCATTGAATTATATGGTTACAGAGAAACAGTCTAAGGGTTTCAAAATACCAAAATTAATCTATCCAGTAACCTTACAGGAACTGTCAGATGCTCAAGGATTTGTGCAAGCTAACTGGACTCCTGTGGAAATGTTATATTTGAGATTTAAAGAAGCTATAGTCTCATATGTTACAGTCTCCATTTGTAGATGTTAAACTCTTGGTCAGCTTATCCCTCAGGACTAGAAAGATTTGGTTACAGCTGTCCTAGAGGTTGGTCTACAGTTATAGTGGAGAATCTAGTAGAAAGGGTAGTCTAAGAGGATACAACAATGATGAAGGGATAGAGATATGGAAATGTCCCAAGATCAACTTCTTGGAATGTTGATTATGTTGATGTACAAAGAAAATCTTTATATGATGACCACACCCTATTTCTATGCCACATGGCAGCCATGAATGCTTGAGATAGAATCAAAGAAGTAGGAAAGAATATTGAGTCATTTACAAAAGTTATACAGGGCCCAAAATGAGCCTTCACAGATTTCTACAAAGGCTGTCTTGAGCAGGAAATAGAATGCTACCAAATTCAGAAGTGAGACAGATAATAATTGAATCTCTGGATTTTGAGAATGCTAATGCAGCATACAAAAGGGTAATTAGTATATTAAAGGCAAGATCAGTACCCTTGCAGGAATGGATCTGAGATACAATTAATATTGAATCTCATGACTATGGTGATACTTGGATAGGAGAGTTGATATCCAGAGGTCTGAAGAAAAATAATAATAATGTCATATACTTTAATTGTGGTAAACAAGGTCACCTAAAATGGTACGGTAAACAGGGCATTCCTAGAAACAATGTATCTTTAAGGAACAATGACAACGGAATGCCCCTCCTTTCTGGATTATGCAGAAGGTGTGGTAAAGGCAAACATTACACTAACCAATGAAGATGAACAAGGGACACAAAAGATAATTCTTTGCCTTTGTCATTGGGAAACTCACTGAGGAGTTTCTCACAGGCCCCCATGGCAAATGCAGTTCAGTCCCTTCCTGCCATCATAGAAGAAACCACTTACCAGAGCAATTAAATTACCAAATTCCTTTTGTAAAAAACTATACTGCTCAGGGTGATAGAACAGCTACAGCAGAGAGAACAAAAAAATCAGGAGAAGACATAAAGCAAATTTTTTGGAAAACTTCTATAAATGGACAAAGACCAAAATTAAAAATATGAATAAATGGCATTCTCATTGAGGGTCTTGAAGACACAGTTGTAGATGTCACAATAATTGCACCCAAATCTTGGAATCCAAATTGGCCTCTTCAGGAGGTAATGATCAGCTATTAGGGACTGGAAAATTATCTCAAGTGAAACAAAGTACAAGATGTGTCTAATGTAGAGGACCAGAAGGACAGAGAGAAAAATTAAAGACATATGTGGCTAATATAGCTATGAATTTTTGAGGATGTGATGTATTACAACAATGGAATAACCAGAGTAACATTCCTCCAGCCTCAGAAGCAAACCATAAACTACCACATGTTTCTGAGAAAATATTAGAAGGTATTGTGAAGAACTGTCACTGGCTATCCTGATTGTACAGGAACAGGGCACAACAGCTGTTGATCTTTCAAAGACACCAACATCTCTGCCTTTAAAATGGTTAACAAACAAGCCTGTATGGGTTTAGCAGTGGTCTTTAACAACAGAGAAACTACAGGCCTTAGAACAGCTGTTACAAGAGCAGTTAAATGCTCAGCATATTGAAGAAAAAAAAACAGCCCTTGGAATTCTCCTGTATTTGTTAGTAAAAAGAAATCTGGTAAGTGGAGAATGGTAACAGACAATGGAGCAATTAACAAAGATATTTCCCATTTTGGACTGCCACCACACTAGATAGCTGCTTTGAAATTCTCTTGAACTTCTACTGTTCTATGCAGTCGACAGATTTGAAGAGTCTATTAAGATATTTTAAAATGTGAAATTAGTTAAAAGAGAATTTTTCCCACATTAAAAAATGAGAAATATTTTTACAAGGGAAAGAATTTGGTCTCTGCTTGATAACACATTAGGCAGTCTAAAATGGAAAAATTATATGAGAACATAATGTTGATAGGATGTACATAGAATAAATTATGAATATTATTTGTTTAATCATCTTTATTTTAGTATAAAAAAGATTGGTCAATTTAAGTGCCAAGATAAAAGCTTTAGAAAAACTTGTTAAAATTAATTATAGAGAAATGCAGACCCAGACAGGAGAATTTAAAAGTGAACCTAACTCAGGATTGACTTGAGAAAAACCTGTTAAAATGACTTATAGAGAAATTCAGACCAAGACAGAAGAATTCAAAGGTGAAATTATTTCAGATTGAATTATATGGTTACAGAGAGACAGCTTGTTTTCAAACAACCAAACTTAATCTATCCAGTAACCTTACAGGAATTACCTTTTCAAGGGCATGTACAAGCCAAGTGGACTCCAGTGGAAATAGTAGATTTAAGGAGATTTAAAGAAGCTATAGTCTCATATGTTATGCATTCTTCATTTGTAAAGCAGATGTTAAACTTGTTGTGAACTTGTAATAGAATTGTCCTATGGGACTGGAGAGAATTAGTTACAGCTGTCCTATAGGCCAAGGTACAATTACAATGGTTAACATGGTTCAAAGAGGAGGCTAAAACAATAGAGCAACAATGTAGGACTACAGGTGTGGAAAATTCCCAGGATCAGCTTCTTGGAGAAGGAGAATACACTGATATACAAAGACAATGTTTATATACTAACCAAACCTTAATTCTATGCTATATGGAAGCCATGAATGCATGTGACAGAATTGAGGAAGCAGGAAAGAAAACTGAATCATTTACAAAAATTATATAGCTCCCCAGAGAATCCTTCATGGATTTCTTACAAAGGCTGTCTTCAGAAGTAAATACAATGATGCCAAATTCAGAAGCTAGACAGATAATAATTGAATCTTTGACTTTTAAGAACACAAATGCAGCATGCAAAAGAATAATCAGGCCATTAAAGGCAAGATCAGCACCTTTGGAGGATTGGATCAGGGACACAATTAATATTGAGTCTCATGACCATGATGAGATGTGGACAGAAGAGGAAAAATAATGTCAACTGTTTTGGTTGTGGCAAACAAGGTCATTTGAAAAGGGAGTGTAAGCAAGGCATTCATAGAAAGAATGTTTATTCAAGGTACAATGGCAATTGAATGCCCCTCCCTTCTGGAGTATGCAGAAGGTATGGTAAGGGTAAACATTGGACCAATGAATGTAGATCAACAAAGGACAGACAAGGTAATCCTTTGCCTCTGCCCTCAGGAAACCCCTAGAGGGGCCTCGTGCAGGGCTGCACAGCAAATTCAGTTCAGATCTTTCCTGCCATAATAGAAGAAACCACTTCTCAGAGCAATTAAATAACCAAATGCCTATTGGAATAAACCAGGCTGCTTGGGGTGATAGAACAGCTGGAGCAGAGAGAATAAGAAATACAGGAGAAACCATAAAGCAAATTTTTTGGCAAACTTCTATAAATGAACAAAGACCAAAATTAAATATGAATAAATGATGTTCTCTTGGGAGGTTTATTAGATACAGGGGTGGATGTTATGGTAATTACACCAGAATTTTGGCATCCAAACTGGCCTCTTTGGGAGGCAAATGTTCAGCTATTAGGGATTGGAACATTATCTCAAGTGAAACAGAGTGAAAGATGGCTCAAATGTATAGGGCCAGAAGGACAGGGAGGAAAATGAAAGCCATATGTGGCTAATATAGCCATAAATTTATGGGGCCATGATATATTACAACAATGGAATACTCAGATTAACATTCCTCCAACCTTAGAAACAAACCATAAACTAACACATGTATCTGAGAGAAATACTAGGAGGTATTTTTATAAAGAGCAGTCATCAGCCATCCATATTGTCAAAGAACAGGGTACAACAACTGCTGATTTTTCAAAGACACTAACAGCTCTATCTTTAAAATGGCTAACAGACAAGCCTGTATGGGTTCAGCAATGACATTTAACTTGAGATAAATCCTGTACTTTTGCATTATGCGGAGACTAGACAATAAATTATACAGCTACCACTCTGGAACTTGACAATTAACCCAACATTTTTCTTTTCAGGATCCCCTAAAGGTGCCCTCACCAGCAAACAGTGAGAAGTAATTTTAAGATCATGATACCCATATTCCCAAGAGGTGGGGTGGGTGGTTTTTGTTCTTTCAATGGGTTTGGGGTTTTAGATAATTGTCATTGTTTAGGAGGGTTGGTTATAAGTTGTTATTGTCAATAGTCGGGAAAAAGTCTAAACAAAGGAGATTAGATTTATGATTCTTGTTTGAAAAAGAGAAAAGAAAAGAAAAGAAAAAGAAAAGAAAAGAAAAAAGTGGCTATAAATAAGAGGTAGATTACTGAATCTACTCTGAAAAGAAAAAAGAGAGGATATAGATATGATATAGATAAAAAGATAGATTATTGAATCTACTTTTAAAAGACTACTAGTTTTAAATACTTCACATCGGATTGGATTTTTATATATTGTATACAAATTATATATATTGATTATATATATTTAATATATATAAAATATATAATTAAATATATTGAGATTGATATTGTTAGAAAATGCTGTACGTATATTTCTAATCTTGTTCAGGATATTGTATCTATACAGTTCAATTAACAATGTAATGAAATTTGCTAATCATTGAAAGTTATTATTACCAACTATTAGGATACAGAGAAATGAGAATTAGTAGTTAGTCATTACAGTTGAACTTGTAGTCATATTAGGTATGTTTTCAGTGTCAAGCAGAGATATATTTTAGATAGACACATCATCTTCAAACTGTTCAAAGACATATAAAATATGGCATTTAAAATGTTTTAATAACATATTTTTTTTTCTTTTTTTATGACTATGAGACATGTCTGCTCCTGGCAGCACCAATCTACTTCAGAAAAGGTATAGGCATTGAAGAAACTGCATATGGAGTTCCTTGTGGCATATTTAGCCACTGGGCAACAAAATGCCCTCATATCGACTCCTGACAGTATGCTATCCAAAATTTACAAACAGGACACAAAACAAAAGACTACTGTCCCTTCCCATGACAACTGTGGTTGCAGCTTTGGCAACAGCTGTCCTCTGAGGCCAGGACAATATGGCACCATTGCTGAAGTGGCTTTGCAATCCAGAAAAGGTACAGTACCCATTTCCTTGAAGGCAGCTGAACAGGCAGTGGACCAATGGCTTCTGGTGTTCAGTGGAACAGTATCTGAAACAGTTAGTCTTGAATAAGTAACTAGGCTGATGGAGTCTAACCTCTCAATGGTAGACTGGCATTTACTAAAGGAGATGAAGCCTCCTACAAGCAGAGAAGAGTAGGATGCTGAGATGAAGCCACCCACAAGCCAAGAAGAATGGGCAGCCAGATTTCAAGAACACTAGCAATTTCCAGAATTTAAAATCCTGAATCATGACAGGACACTGGTGAAATTCAAGTTTATCTGGTACATGGAATACTCACACTGAATGTGAGGTTGAGCTGTTGGCCTTGTGTTCATCCTATTTCACAAGTGAGTGTGTCAGATATTCTAAGCCGAAGATGATGTGCAGAGAAAACTTGGGTGACTGTCCAGTCAGCTGGCTGTTTCTGTCAACTCACAGTTTTTGGAAGTTGCTTGTTTGCCCTTCCTGTTTTACTAGGTAATATTATTTTCTTCTTGGGTCTCTGAGGGAGTTAAAGAATAGTTTGTTATAGTTACAGTTTTCCTTGTTAAGAAATTCAGAAAAGAAATTCACTAAGAGATGTTAAGTGTATAAGTTTGAAAGACATCATAAGATAGTTTTCTATTGGCAATACAGGATAGGATAGAAAGTGAATTAGGTACATTTTGGACTCACCAAAGTAGGATAGATAATGGAATATTTTCTCTGAATTGGTTAATGGAAATAGACTAGATATTGCTGATGTATTTATTGCTTGTATATTTTGTATATAGTTATTGTACTTATTGTATATAGTTTTTCTTGTATCACTTAAAACTTTTTTTAATTTTTTTTATTTTTATTAAACAAAAAAGGGGAAATATGGTGATATTTTATTTCTGCTTTAGTAAATTTTGCCTGGAGATCAGAGGAAATAGCAAGCCATTTTAAGTAAACAAGAATTCAGGCAGCAAACACCCTTAATCCATTTACTTATCATGCAGGGTCTCTGTGTGTTCAAGGCCATACTAGGGAACAGAGCCAAGCATGGTGACACATGCCTTTAATCCCAGTATGAACCATGGAGACTTAGAGGTCTGTACAGACAGGCAGTGACAAGAAAGTAAGGTAGCTGGGCTAAGAGCCAATGAGAGGGCAGAACATCAAGGCAATAAAAGCCTGGGTAGACAGGAAATTGTAGCATTTTGGAGGTTACAGAGCTGTAACATGTCAGAAGAGCCATCTGATATGGGACAGAAGGAAACCAAAATTAGGGGACTATTTTATTGCCACTAATCCCATAATTCTTTGGTTCTATTTTAACTCTTTCATGTTTTTCTTAATTTATGAATTTTATATCAAAATTTATTAGATTAATATATATATTTAAAACTTTTGTCATAATATTAATGGTAATATAGAGTACTAATTCTAGAAAAAAGGTTTCATCTAGCTTCTTGTACATGTTTTCATGTTTGAGTCTCTATCAGTTTTCTGCAGGAAATCATGACCATGCATAACAGCACCTTTGAAGTCTCCAAAAAGATGATGGGGCCCTACAACAATGACTGCATCAGGACAATGATAATACCACTAAGCTGATAAACACCACCCAAAGATTGAATTTGGATTACAAACACTCAGGACAATTTTAAGATGGCTAGCTAAGATGATGCTGCCTCACAGACTCCTTAAGCAAGGACTTAATACAAGCCCTGCAGTTTCCCATTATGCAGAGACTAGACAAATGATACAGCTAACTCTTTCAGGACTTGACAGTTAACTCAAAATTTTTATTTTCAGGATCTACTAAAGATGCCTTCACCCTCAGACAGCAGGTAGTATTTTTAACCACATGACACCCACATTCCCAAGAGGTAGAGTTGGTGGTTTTGGGTCATTCAATTGTTGTGGATAATTGTCATTTTTTAGGATGGTTTGTTACAAGTTGTTAATTGTTATTGGTCAGGAAAAAATTAAACAAAGGAAATTAGATTCAGGGATTTTGTTTGAAAAAAAGAGGATTTAGATAAAAGATGGATTATTGAATCTGCTCAAAAAAAGATATAGAAATTATGAAATAAAGGGTAGATTATTGAATCTACTCTGAGAAGAAAAAAGAGAGAATACAGATATGATAAGATAAAAAGGCAGATTATTGAATCCACTTTTAAAAGGCAACTACTAGTTTTAAATATTTTACATTGGATTGGATTTTTGTATATTGTATACAAATGATATATATTGCTACAAATTTGAGATTGATTTATATAGATATGATAAGATAAAAAGTTAGATTATTGTATCCACTTTTAGAAGGCAACTACTAGTTTTAAATATTTTATATTGGAATGGATTTTGTATATTGTATACAAATTTTGTGTAATGATAAAAATTTGAGTTTGATTTTGTTAGAAAAAATTGTATATATATTTCTCTTGTTCAAGGTATTGTACCTATACAGTTCATTTAACAATGTAATGCAATTTGCTAGTCCTTGAAAGTTATTAGTACCAACTAATTAGGGTATAAAGAAATGCAGGATACTAGCTAGTCATTGCAATCGAACTTGTAGTCATATTAGGTATGTTTTCAAGGTCAAGCAGAGATATATTTTAGATAGACAGATTATCTTCAAATACTTAGAGATCTGTATAATATGGCATTTAAGATATTTTAATAACAGATTTTTTTCCTTTTTTATGACTATGAGATATGTCTGCTCCTGGCAGCACCAATCTCCTTCAAGGATAATGGTTGGCATTGAAGAAAATCCTTATGGAGTTTACTTTCATTGTGGCAAAATTTAGCCACTGGGCATTAAAGTGCTCTTGCCTCGACTGCTGACAGTATGCTCTCCAAAATGGACAGACAGGACATAAAACAAAAGACTGCTGAACCTTGCCAAGACAAGGTAGGAAGTCTCTTTCAAAAATTCTGCTTTGCAGATGAGTCTGTCAGATATGCAAAGCCTATAGGCCAAGGAGGATGCCCCAGTGTTGCAGAGAAACCCCGGTGACTGTCCAGGCAGCTAGCTGTTTCTGTCATAAGTCAAATTTTTTGGAAGTCATTTGTTTGCACTTCCTATTTAACTAGGTAATATCATTTACTTCTTGGGTCTCTAAGGGAGTTGAAGGTTAGATAGTTATATTTATAGTTTTCTCTGTTAACAATTTCAGAAATGAAACTCACTAAAGTGATGTGAAGTGTTTAATTTGAAAGACATCAAAAAATAGTTTTGTGTTGGTAATACAAGTTAGGATAGAAAGCTAATGAGGTATATTTTGGACTCACCAAAATAGGATAGATAATGGAATATTTTCACTGAATTTGCCAAATGCAAATGGACTAGACATTGTTGATGTATTTATTGCCTGTATATATTGTATATAGTTATTATTCTTATTGTATATAGTTTTTCTTATATTAGTTATAACTTTTTATTTTAGACAAAAAAGTGGAAATGTGGTGATATTTTATTTGTGCTCTAATAAATAAAGCTTATTTGGAGGTCAGATGAAAAGGGCAGCCACTATATTAAACATAGGAGTCAGGCAATTGTAGCACATGCCTTTAATCCTAGCATTTGGGGGGCAGAGATTCATCTGGATTTCTGTGAGTTCAAGGCTACACTGGGACCAGAGCCGGACATGGTGGTTCACACCTTTATTCCCAGCACTAGTTAAACATAGAGGTCTGTAGGTCTGTACAGATAGACAGGAAGTGATAGAGCTGGGTAGAAAAAGGAAGTGATGTAGCTGGGTAGAGAGAGGAAGTGAAATGGCAGGGCACAGAAAGGATATAGGTGTGGGTATACAGGAAGTAGCTCTCTTTGGCTGATGATTTCTAGCAGTAAGAATATGACTGGCCTCTTTTTGCTTCCCTGATCTGTCAGTTTTTACCCAAATATCTGTCTCTAGGTTTTTTACTAATAAGATCATTTAGCAATTTGGCTTACAAGACAGAAATAATATGCCGTCCTTTTTTCTAGATGTAAGATTTGCACAAGATGGAAAATAAGAACAATAAAGTTTCATGGGTTATGGACCCATGAATTCTGCCTGTGGAAAAACAGGATGATGATCAAATAAAGCAATTATGTCTTTACACCCAAGGTTAGGTCTGAGTTCCTTGGTCATATAGCTTACAGAGTTAATCACAGGTTCAGTATGCATCTTGAAAAAAACAAAGTTGTGAAGGGAGATTAAATGACCCTATTGTGTGAGAAGAAAAAAGAAACATAGATGTTAGCTAGACCACTTGTTTAAGCTTTTGTAGACTAGAAATAGGATAGGAATCTGCTCCACTGAAACCACAAACAGCTGTCTGCCAGTACAAAAGGAACTGGCTGAAATATACTTGCCTTGATTTAAACTTTGTTAATCAACAATAAAAGAATCATTGCTCTTGGGTGAAGGTGTTGTGGTGGAAAAATTAATACAAAGGAAAATGTTTAACTATGTGTGGGCTTCTAAGAAAAGCATGTAACTTGTGATCACAATGTGATTTGTTCCTATGTAAAGATTTTAATTTGTTTTTAGAAAATATGTAACTTGTGGTTGTTAGGTAATCTCTTGTGTAGAGACTTTTGTCTTAGGTGGTATATAAGGTATAAGAGAAAAATAAGAGACAGAAGGAGGAGGAGGAGGAGGAGGAGGAGGAGGAGGAGGAGGAGAAAGAGAAAAGTAATATGAAGTACTGCTTTGCCCCCTCACATAAGCATCCTGTGTGTTTAGTAGTCACTGACTCCACATCTCCTCTCTAGTTTCTCTGACTTGCTGAAGCTGGACTTTGGCAATTCATCATCATCATCATCATCATCATCATCATCATCATCATCATTATTCTACATCCCGACTATAGTTTCCCTCCCTCCTCTCCTTTCAGCCCCTCCCCTATCCCTGCTCTGCCTCCCTAATCCACTCCTCCATTTCTATTCAGAAAATGGCAGGACCCCATGTATATCAACCAAACATGGCATATCAAGTTGTAAAAGCAGATATCCCCAATTGAATTAAACCTGGTATGAGGAATAGGGTCCCAAAAGCTGGCAAAAGAGTCAGAGATAGCTCCTGCTTCCACTGGTAGAAGTCCCACAAGGAGACCAAGCTGCACAACTGTAACATATATGCAGAGGGCCTGTGTCAGTACCATGTAGGCTCCCTGGTTGTTGGTTGAGTCTCTGTGAGTCCCTTGGAGCATAGGTTAGTTGATTCTGTGGGTTTTCTTATTGTGTCCTTGAGCTCTCTGGCTCCTACAATCCTTCCTCTCCTTTTTTTTCAGGATTCTCTGAGTTCTGCCTAATGCTTGGCTACGAGTTTCTGCATCTGTTTCTAGCAGTTGCTGAATGAAGTCTCTCTGATGACAACTGTTGTATACACTAATCTATGAATGGAAGATTATGAGCAATGAACCAGTGTCATGACATATAATTTTAAAGAACCAGAGTTGTTAGTGTCCCTCTCATATGTGAGAAGGTTTAACAGAATAATTAATTTATTTCATTTTTTAATTTAAAAAGTTTCCTCATATGGTGTAATTTGACTAGGGTTTTCTCTTTGCCATCATTTTTGAGATCCTTTCCCTCCTACAAGCTTACCCAACTGCACAGGCATTTGCTCATCACACCCAGCCCATGAAAACTCTTAAAATTAACAAAATTCTGATAAGATAAAATGTACAAAAACAGAACCATATAAAACAAAGACTCAAGGAATAAAAATGTGGCATCTCTTTTGTATTGGCTGACTACATTTGGTCATGAGGCTTGCCTTAGAATGTAGTGGATACCTCCAATGACACTCCATTGGAAAATACTGATTTTCTTTTTCCCAGAAGTTATCAGTTGCAAATAGCTTCTTGGTTGGTGATGGTTCTTTGTGTCCCCAACCCTGTAACAGTGCTAGCACATTGTCTGGTTTGAACCTGTGAATGTCTTGTATGCATGCTGTCACAGTCTCTCTGAGTTCTAATGTTGTATCAGTTCTGTTGTGTCTGGAACAACCTGTTTCCTCTGAGTCATCCACTACTTCTAGCTCCTACAATCTTTCCACACACACACACACACACACACACACACACACACACATATTCTTGTACATCAAGGGGAGGGGCTTGATGAGGAGATCTCATTTAGAATTGAATACTTCAAAGTCTCTCACACTCTGTACTTTGTGAAGTTGTGGGTCTCTTTATTATCATCTACAGAAACAACAAGTTTCTATGATGTGTGTTGAGTGAGGAAGTGATCTATGAGTATAAATGTATTTCTTTAGGAGTCATTTTATTTCAATGTTCTTTTATCTGAATTATAGTAGTGGGTTTTCCATAGCTCCATGGATTATCTAATATCAGGTGCCTTTCCATTTCAGCAGTTTTGTTTACTAGTTCCATCTCTTAGAGTGGACCTTGAATCCAATAAACATGTGACTGGTTACTCACATAAGTTTTGTGACACTGTTATACCAGTATATCTTATAGGCAAGTCACTGCAGTTCTAATGATTTGCAATATGTGATATAATGGTCAGGTTTCCCCTTTAAAAACTTTTCAAATACCTTATATTACCATGATCACCAGTCAGTAGAGGTGCAAAAGAGTCAAGGGCAAAAATTAAGCTAATTCAGTGGCCTCTACAGAAAACCACAACCAATAAAAATGCATTATTGTGGAGCCCAGTCTCAATTGACATATCTAAAAAAATTCATGCACAAAAGGCTAAGGGAAAATTGTGGAAAAGGGGTCAGAAAGATTATAAGAGCCAGAGTATTGGGGAGTGAATTGTGAGATTGTGTCTCCCAGTAATATCAGAAGCTATATCAATAAACTCTCACCATATTACTGCCCAAACATGACATGAACAAGGTGACACCAAAGAACATACCAAATTGGATGAAGAAAACTCCATGATGCCTCAACCCTACACAAAGAACTATGGGGAACAGGAAAGCAGAGAATAGGAGAGGTAGCATTACCCAGGAAAGTACTCAGCAGTGCCAAAAGTCAGGTGTGAAAGCCTACATTCATGTGGCATTTTAAGGACTAAATAAGTTAGATTTATGTATATGCATACAATAGTTGTTAGTGAAAAAGAGACTGGGAATTTGAAGGAGAGAAGAAAGGAGTATATTGAAGGCTTTGGAGGGAGAAAGGGGAATTAAAGCATAGTATCAGAAATAAAAATAAACATCTGGTCTCTAGCAAACTAAAAGTCCTAAAAAGGATGAATTTTTCCATATATACCATCTACCAAAGTTAATCAGATCAAACAAGTAACTTATTCCCCTAACCTCTAGTAAAATAAAAGAAGTAATTAAAAATCTTACAACTAAACAACAACAACAACATCAACAACAACAGCAGCAAAATAAAAGACAACAAAGAAAAAATATCCAGCCTGATGGGAAAGGGAGCACTATGCAAATATGAGTGCCTGCTCTCAGAAACCTGGGAGTAGATTTGAAATGGCTAAGAACCTATTCCATGAGCCTAGGGGAAAAGCAAATACTATTATTTTGGTAAAGAAAACTTAGCAATAAAATGACTCCTAATGACATTCTGGTATATACTCACAGGTCACTAACTCAATCCATCTCAGAGAAGTTTCTTGCAGTAGATGGTAATTAACACGGAGACACATAATTGGACAATGTGCTGTGAGTGAGTGACTTTGGATCTCTCAACTCTAAATGGGATGTCTTCATCAATCCTCTTCCATCAATTCTCAGGGAATCTATGCAGAAGAGGATGCAGAAAGAGTGTAAGAGCCAGATAGGATAGATGATTCCATGGAAGCTCTGTCGTCCAAGCTCACAGGATGGATGCACATATGAAATAGATAGAATGTGGCAGCATGCATCAGGCCTGTGGAAGTTCAATTCAATGGCATCCAGGCACTGAATGTGGTAAGTAAACACAAGCTCCCTGCCAAAATGAAGGAGCTGTCTGCAATTGATACCCAAAAGCAAAGAAAAAAAATCTATTTTCTGAAGAGAAGTTTTATTGCACTTATTAATCATTGTTCAGGGTAATCCCCATTGGCATACATCGTTTATCAACACAAAATGATCTCAGTGGTATTTTAGATAAGCTTTGGCTTATATATGTTGTTTTGTATTTTTGTGTTTTGGAGAAGCTTGTGTGTGTTGTTGTTTGTTTTTAAATAGAGGGTGGATGTCGGTTGAGAGAATCTGGGAGAAACTGGAGATGGGGAAACATGATAGAAATTTATTGTGTACAAAATTTTAAAAAATTTAAATAAAAGATAAATAGATGTCAGACTTCTATATATGTCTTTGATATATGGCTTTATCAGTTTTGCAAGCATTTTACTGAGAATTTTTTCATCTGTGTCCATCATGGCTTGAGGCCTGTAGTTTTCCTTTTCTTTTGTGTTGTTGGATGGTTTTGGTATTAGAGTAATACTGGTTATGCAGAAGGATCCTGATATTAACGTTCTCTTTCTATTAATTCAAATAATGTAAGAAGTGCTGGGTGTTAATCTGCTTTGAAAGTGTGGTAAACTCTAGCTGTGAATCCACATGGACCTGCATTGTTTAATATTTATCATTAATTATTATAGTTCTAAGGATTTTAAGACTGCTTTGAGGTTTGTTATGAGTCTGTTTGAGCTGGTAAACTCTTCTTGGTTTAACTCTTCTTGACTCTAGAAAATCATTAAATTCTTTTGGATTTTCTTACTTAATGGAGTATAGGCTTTTAAAGTATTCCCTGCTAATTTTCTGAATTTCCTTGGTGTGTATTGTAATATTTCCTGTTTGTTCATGATTCTGTAAATTTTGGTCTCTTTGTTATATTTAGATTAAGTATAGAAAGCATCTGCTGATCTAAACTTCACAAAGAACTAGCTCTCCCATTCACTGATTCTTTGTATTATTTCCTGTAGCTGAAAATTTTCCAGTGCCCACCCAGCTCTCATGTCCTCATGGTCCTGCAGCTGCTCAGACCCAAATGAATACACAGAGGCTTATATTAATTTTGAAATGTATGACCTATTGGCTCAGGCTTCTCGCTAGTTAGTTCATGTATCTTAAATTAGCCCATAACTATTAATCTATGTATCGCCACATGTTCCATGGCTTTACCTGTGTCCCATTACAGGTTGCTCCTTGGGCGGCTGGCTGGCATGTCTCTCTTCTGCCTTTCTCCTTCCTCCTCCCTAGTTAGAATGTCCCACCTAACCCTATTCTGCTTCACCATTGGCCAAACAGCTTTATATATTAACCAATCATAGCAACATATTTTCACAGCATACAAAAAGACATTTCCCATCACTTACCCTTTTCTTTCTAAACAAAAGGAAGGTTTTAACTTTAACCTAGTAAAATTACAATATCTAGTCTATTTGTATTTGGCAAAATCAAAGAAAATATTCTATCTATCCTATATTTGTGGGTCTAAAGTTTCATATCTAATTTATGTTTTATCATAAGTTACAGTTTTCTTTATTTCTGTTTTGTTCATTTCTGCTGTAATTCTTATTGTTTCTTCCCATCTACTGGATTTCCATTTGGCATCTTCTTTTCTGCAAATTCTTGGGTTGTATAATGATTCATTTATGTGTGCTTTCTGTTCTTTAATGCAGATGCTGGGAGCTACACAATTTCCTCTCATGACTACTGTTTATGTGTTTGGGGGTTTTTGTTGTGCTTATCTTCATTTTTACTTATTTCTAGGATGCTTTTTATTTCTTTTCTGATTTCTTTTTTGACCCAATCATCATTCAGTAAGCTGTTGGTTAATTTCCACAAGTTTGAGTAAATAATTTTATTACATTGTAGCTAGGCAGAATACATAGGATTATTTCAGCTTTTCTGAATTTGTTAGGAAGAGTTTTGTATTAAAAGAAAGTGGTCCATTTTAGAGAACATTTTTTTTGGTACTGAGTAAAATGCATATTCTTTATTGTCTAGGTGGAATACCTGCTAGATCCATTTGGTGTACACTGATATTTAATTCTACGTGTATGTTTATTTACTTTCTGTCCAGATACATGTCTATTGAAGAAAGTGGAGTATTGAAATAACATAATACTACTGAATTTGGGTTCATCTCTGCCTTTAAGTCCAGTGGTATGCACTTATGAACTTATGTGTACCTGAGTTTGCTGCATATATGTTTAAGATTATAATGTATTTTTACTTTATTATTATCCTTATTCAAATAAATTACTCTTCTTTATCTCCTGTGGTTAGTCTTTGTTTGAAATCTATGTTGTTTGACATTAGACTAGTAACATCTACTTGTTTCCTGGTCCCATTTACTTGGAATATATTTCTCATACTTTTATTAAGATGTTGTCTATATTTGACAGTAAGATCAGTTTCTTGTAGGCAATAGAAAGATGGATTTTTTTCTAACCCCACTTAATTTACCTGTGCATTTTGGTTGGGGAGGTGAGAATGTTAATATTTAAAGTTATTATTGTGTGGTCTGTGTTGATTGCTGTCAATTTGTTTTTTGTCCCCCTACAATTGTGTTCTTAGTCTTATTTTGTATTTCTGTAGATATAATGTCATTTCTTCACTTACTATACTCTTAGCTCTGTTTATTTCATTCCTCAAACTTAAGCATTGCTTCCGGATTTCCCTGTAAATCTGATTTGCTGGACATAAAGAATAGTAGCATGCTTATATCATATAACTTTTTGTTTCTCCTCCAAGTACAGCCCATAGTTTTGCTGGGTAGAGTACTCTGGTCTGGCATTCATGCTGTCTTAGAATATGAAGTACTTGATGACATTCATGCTGTCTTAGAATATGAACTACTTGACTCAAGGATATTCTTATTTTTGAATTTTCCAATGAGAAAGCAGCAAATATTCGGATGGGTTTTCATTCATGTATGTTTTATGGATTTTTTCTTGAGATTTCAGCCTCTTTTTTGACCTGTATATTTGGGGTTCTAATCATTATATGCTATGGGCAATTTCCTTTTTGGTCCTATTTTATGTTCTTTATGAATAACTAAGTAAACATTGGTGCAAGAGTTGTCAGGATCCAAGACTATGAGAGTGCAGATAACATGGTGTCCATTATTCTAAGGAGCTCATCATGCAAACTCTTTCATGAAATATGTGTAATGAGTAAGACTGTGATTGTGGAGACAGCAAGCACTGGCTTTTTCTGGAGGAACACACCAAAAGCCAGTAGAGGTGCCTTGAGCTCAAATCTATCCCTGGAAATATGAACACGGCACTAGTGTGTGATGTTCTGAGGACTGCACCAGGGAGAGCAGGTACATGCTCTGCACATAAAGAGCTATGCCTAGAACTGTGGAGACCTCAGGTGGAGCAATGCATACACTGAACTCATCTGGAATAGCCAGTGTAGATATTGTGTGAGAGAAGACAGGCCAGAAGGCCAGAGAGTATGGAGATGGTGCTGGTGGCCAAGGTTCAGTGAGTTTTATTAGAACAAGTGACTGATGTTTGTGTGAAGAACTAGGCTGTGGAGTGTACAGTTATGGAAGGAAGGCGTGAATGTGGTGGAAGTCAGCTGGGAAAGCTGGAACAGGACCTTCCTTACCTGAACTATCCCACTGAACTATGGGAGAGACTCTGGCAGGTAAGTTTCTGTGGAGATCTGGAAATTCTGAAAGATGTATGGATTCTGGGCCAAAAAATAACCATGGAAAACCAGTTCAGGAGCCATGGCAGGGATAAGCTTCAGAGAAGAATCATCATGCAAATCTGATTTGGTATCTATGCATCCAGAACAAGGCCCAGGAGTGTCAGGAGAACCAAGTCAGTTGGATTCTAGAGGCACTCAGCAGGAACATGTAGCACAGGATCAGTATAACCACCTGAAGCAGGGCCAGAGATTCTGCATGTGGCAAGCACAAGTGAGACTTTGGGAAGCTTCATTAGTCCAAGTGGTGTGTGCTCTATATAGTCAGAGCCAGCCCTTGGAGTATGGTGATGGTACCAGTGGGCATGCTTCTGGTGGAACTCACCAGGAAAGACAGTGAGTGGCTTGTATCTCCAAACTGGATCTAGTAGTGCAGGGATGTTGTTAGAATGTATGCTTCTAGGGAACTCATCAGGAGAAACTTGTTCCTGAATTTCGCATCTGGAGCTAAACCTAGGAATGTAGAGATAGCATTGATGGGCTTGATACTAGAGAAACCACTAGAGAAATCCAGAGGAGTAACTGTGGTACTTGAACAAGAGCTGGTGCTGTGGGAATGGTGATGACATTTCAGGTTCTGGAGAGTTTGCCATACAAAGCTGGTAAGATCTGAGCCTGTAGAGATAGACCTGGGACTCTTGAAATAACAGAATGATATGTGGTTTCAGTAACACTCAAAAGGGAATGGTGGTGAAGGAAACCTGTGTCTGGAGCTAGACCAATGTGTTTGGGTAAGGTACAGGCAAACATCAAGAGTCCAACTTGTGTGTGATCTGTATATCTACATCTTTAGGCTTAGATTGTGATGACAGGTGAGGGTTTTTGGAGAACAATTGGCAGAGCTTATGTAGGAGGACTGGGTTCTAGGAGAACTAACCACGGAAATCAGTACAGAAGCATCAGAAGGCAAGATTCTGGGGAGCAACATCAGGCAAATTTAACATGTGATCTCTGAATCTACAGCTAGTCCATGAGCTGTGCAGATGGTGCGGGTACTCTTGCTTCTGGGGGAACTCAATAGAAGAAAAGCCAGCACAGGAACTGTGTGACAGGAACAAGGTCACAGAGTGTGAGATGTTCCTGGAGTGTCAGGATATTTGGAAATCACCATGTAAAAGTAGGATATGATATGAGCTTACCACAGCAACATGTAGAGACATGAAAAGGGATCTCAGCATTTTGAGTATTCAAAAGGAAAGTTAATATAAGAAATGCATGAACAGAGCTAAGCCAGAGAGTCTAGGAATGATGAATGCCTCCAACTAGCCAGGTTCTGGTAAACTGCTTCAGGAAAGCCAATATGAGATCTGTGCATCAAAGCTAGGTCTTGAAATGTGTTCACAGGGCAGCAGGTTTAGTTCCTGAAGAAACCTGATGAAGAAACTCATGAAGAAAACCCAGTTCAGGAGTGTGTGACCTTAGCTATTCTGGGAGGTTTGTGGTTGGTTCTGGTAGGCAAGGATCTGTCAAACATACCAGGTAATGTGTGTGCATTTTCTGTGGATATAAGGCAACACATGAAAGTGTAGAGAATGTGCATGTCAGCTGATTTCTGGGGCTCACAAGTAAAAGATGCTTCAATCACTGTGTGATAGGAGCTACACATTGCATGGTAATGGTGGAGCTGTTAGGTGATATTTGGCAATGCTCTTCAAGCAAAGCATGTCCATAATCTACTGGTTCCAACCTAGTACTTAGAACATGTAGACAGCAAGGCAGAAGAGGTATAGGAGGATTCACAAGTGAAAGCTGGTGAAAGGACAGTATGACCAGTGTTTAGCTGTAGTTAGAGGACAGCTGTGGTCGACAAGGTTCTGGGGCACATACAAGACCAAGCCAGTACATTCATTGTGTATCTGGTGCTAGACCTGGGTGGGAAGAGACAACATGTATGGTCTTTAATATGGGATACTAACTCAGGAAATCTAAAGTAGGGAGTGCATGAAGAAAGCTGGACAGGAGACATACAGATTATGAACCCAGGTGTGTGTTTAGAGAGCATTATCAGTGAGTCAGGTGGTGGATCCCTATGTTGATTGTTAGGCCTTGAAATGTGGAGTGGTATAGGTGAAACTGACTACAGGAGAACTGATCAAGTAAATGCAGTACACCATTTAATAAGTCATATGGAAACCTACTAATGTAGGACTGTCTTATAATATATACACATATGAAAAATAAAAATTGAGTCACCAAATTAGTGGTGAGACAATGACCTAACTAGAGATCTTCTGAGACCAAGTAAAACTTTCAGTCCACTATAAATGGATTTTCAGACAGAGGGGCTCTATAGAAACCCCCAAACAACTCAGGATATTGCCAAGGCTTTTAGTTTCCCTCCACAAATTGATATCAATACTCAAATGATGAAGACAACAGTTAAATATTTCAATGAATATGGATAAGTTGAGCTGGTTCCTAAGTAGACTCTTCCCTGCTAAAGTCCAAGGTACCAGATTGTACTCTGGTAAAAAAAAAAAAAAAACTGAGGAGAAGAGTAACCACAAACCCAAGCATAAATCTTGTGATCAGCTGTGTTACCTGACTGAATGATTCACTTCTGTGATAGTGGTACAAACATCGAGGGACAACTGAGCGCCATCTGAATGAATTTAAGGTTCATTTTGTGAGATGGAACCCATGCTTCATATTGTTCATGTGGCCAAGAACCTGAGACTAGATAGGCCTAGGTCTTAGGGAAAAATCAAATAATACTGTTCTGCTTAATAAATATAGCTATAAAATTATTCCTAAGGACATTCTGCTATACCCACAGGCTGGTTCAGCTATCATCAGATAAGTTTCCACTTGCAGTAGATAGGAACCTACAACTTAACAATGTGCAGAAAGTGAGAGATTTGACAACACTCAGTCTTAAATCAGATTTCTTCTTCAAACCCCTCTCCCTCAGGACATAGGTTTCTTGGGAAAGAAGAGGCAGAACTATTGTAAAAGCCAGAAGGGATGGAGAATATCAAGGATACATGATACAGCAGGATAGATGCACATCTGAACTCACAAGAGATTTGGCAACATGAAGAGGACCAGCACAGGTTCAATATGGACAGAGTCCCAGCACTGACAGTGGGAAGTGAACACTGTCTACCACCCCTAACCAAGAAGCTGTCTTCAATTGACAGCTGCTTGGAAAGGAAATTTAGTGTTACCCAAGGGCTATACAAACCATGCTGAAGTGTAGGCACCATGTACAGGAGTAGACAGTCAACACAAAACAAACTCAACGGTGTTTTTTAAGACTTCCCCCATTTTGCCTTTTTGGGCATTTGCCAATTATTTGTACATTATGGTTACTTTTTATGTGTTTTTATGGTTTTAGGGCATCATATGTTATGTATGTGAGTGTATGTGTGTGTTTCTTGTACTATTTTGTTGCTTATTTCTTCTATTTTTCTTATTCTGTTTGGTTTGCTTCTTTATATTACTTTTGGTTTCAAAAGAGACAAATAGCTGGGTGGTGGTGGCGCTCATCTTTAATCCCAGCACTCAGGATGTAGAGCCAGGCAGATCTCTGTGAGTGTAATACCAGTGTGGTCTACAGAGCAAGATCCAGGACAGTCACCAAAACTATACGAAGAAACCCTGTCTTGAAAAACCAAAAAACAAAAAAAGAGACAAATAATGAAGGCATGAAGTTGGATGGTTGGGGAGGTGAGGAAGACCTGGGAGCAGGTGAGGGAGGAGAGTTATATTTAGAATATATGGCATGAGTTTTGAATAAAAAATGAAACAATAGAATGCCAGTCCAGGAGGTGTATGACCAAAGCTTGGCCTCGGAGTATGCAAATGGTTCTGGCAGTTGAGGTTGTATAGAGTTTAAGAAAATATCAGGTATGTAGCCTGCTAATAAGGAATTAGATAGGACTAGAAGATGGGATAGCATGTGTAAGATTGGCTATACAGATACAGTAGAAAAGCAGTGGAGGAAGTTTGTCTTCAGAGATATGGAGCAGAATATAGGGATAACTGTGGGTGGGCTTCTGACAAGAGTCATAAGGAAAACCAGTGAGTGATTCACAGATAACCCATGGAGTGTGCAAATGGAACAGGTGGACATAGGTTTGTGAACTGACAGGAAGACAGGTACAAGATCTGCATGAATGTACAAATACATGGAAGTGTGGGGATGGTACAAATGGGCTTGGGTCTGGGAAAATTCAACAGACAAAGCCAGGTCAGGTGGGGAGATAGGAATCAAGCCCATGAGTGTGATGTTTGTGCTGTCAGGCAAGGATCTTATTCACTCCATCTGAAATATGAGTATACACTCTTTGCCAGGCTTTGGAGTAGGGATTTCTCACAGGTGGTCTTGCTTCTGGGGTTACTTGACAGGAAAAGCCAGTGCAAGAGTTGCATGCTCAGAGCTAAGCATGGAATGATGGGTGGTACTAGAAGGCCAGGTTACAGGGAAATCATGCCAAACACCAGTGCCTGTGGTTCACATCTGGAGATAAGCCTGGTAATGGGGATATGGCTCAACTGGACTTGATACTGGAGGAACAAAATGGCGAAAGTCAGTTCAGGACCTGCTATGGTTGGTTTTGGACATGGTGCTAATGGTGAAGTTCTGTGGAGCATTAACAAGCCAGGAAGAGGTGTAATCTGTGTGTCCAAATTGGAATGTGGAGAAGGCCCAGGTGGTCTTCTTACTAGTGGAATTAATCAGGGAAACAAGTACAGGTGCTGGCTGAGCATAGAAAATATGGAAATATGGGGGTACAAACTTCACTTGAAGGTGAGGTACACTGTAGCCCACAATTCAGAGTATATCCAATATGTACATCCAGAGCTTTATGGGGCATGTAGAGATGTTGTACAGCACTTGGTTCTGGAGTTATCAGCAGTGAAATCCCATTTAGATAATGTGTGATCAGTGCCAGGACAGAAATTACAAGATCATTACAGTGTTCTGAACTTCTCCTGAAGTTCATCTCAAAAACCAGTGAGGTACCTGTGCATTGAGAGAAAAACCCCAGAGAGTGGAAATTGGGCAGGCAGGATTCACTATTGCAGAACGCATGAGAAGCCATGTCAAGATTTGCATCAAGGGCAACAGGAATGGCAGTGTCAGGATAGGGTAGGTAGGTGATGTTGTGCCAAATCACCAAACTCTGTGCATGAAATTCACACCTGGAGCTAGGCCTGTGACTGTGGAGATAGCATGTGGGGCCTTGATGATGGGGAACTCACCTTAGAAACCCAGTGATGGAAGTATTCAATGAGAGTTGGGATATAGTATATAGAGATGGTGCAGGCAGTGTGGGGGTGTTAGTGTTGATCTTTCACCAGAAAAGCCAGTGAACTATTAGGACTTCTAGAGCTAGACCTGGGAGTGTGATGGTGGGATACGCATGATTGTTTCTGTTAGAACTCTCCATGGAAAACAGATGAAAGATTTGTGTTACAGGAGAAAGGCCTGGAAGTGCATAGATGCCTCTGATAGGCAATGATTTTGGGCTCAATAGACAAAGTCACCTCACATTGTGTACACCCAGACATAGGTCTGGATTGTGACAATGACACAGACCAGTTTGTTCTTGTGGAAATGACCAGGAAACAGCAGTACAGGAGATATGTCAGGGAGTATGGAATTGGCTCTGGTAGGTGAGGCTCTTTGGAGTTCACTAGACAAGGCTATCACCCACTCCCCCATGAGTATATTCAGAGCTGGGTCTGAAAGTATGACCATGGCAAGAACAGGTGTGGCTTCAAGTGAAAATGTCCTAGTAAGGTAATATGTTCGAATACTTTGTTCCCATATCAAGTGAGATTATCTGTAAAAATATACCCTTTTTGGAGGTTTATCAATTGGGTGAAGGGTGTTCTGCAGATCCACTTATGAATAGAGGGGAACTTGTGAAGGAAGCTGGTTCAGAAACTAAGTAAACATTGCCAGGAATGGGAATGTGGAAGTGGGTCTGGTGCATGTGATTCTTTGGATCTCACTATACAGAGCATGTGAGGTTTGGCTCAGTGATAGGTCTTGTCAATTTTTGAAGGACCAGGCTCACTTACACTGAAAGAGGAAGGATTAAAGGAGGTAAGGATAGAAGCTGAGATTTGGCACCATGAGATAGGATCATAAATCCTGCAGAGATCTAGGAGGGGCTACTGAAAAAGGTACAGACTCACGTGCATGGTGACTAGGTGTTTGGAAGGGTCTGCACTTGGCTGTGTGGTATGCTTTGATCTAACAAGGGGGAGATATTTTTCCCACCCCTTTGTCATTGTTATAAATAGCCCTTTTGAAGAGACAGAAGGGGCCATTGGGTATTGAACCAGGTCTTCAAAAAGCAATCCCGTGTTTCTATCTCATCTCTGCAATCTTTCTATTTAAAAATTTACTTTCCTCTCTTCTGCTCATAGAAACCATTGTAAAAGGTGGGAGCTGGCCTCCCACAGATGGTGCCCTGAGCAGGGACATAGGTTCAGGGACCCTTCCACAGGTGATGCAGAAATAGGGATTTGGGTGTGGAGGAACTTAAGTGAGAGTAGGAAAGTAGCCTGTGAGAAGCAGTTGAACATGACTGGTTTTGTAATAAAAGGGAAGGTGAGGGTATTTTGTTCTGTGGGAGCAAAAATTGTATACAGAAAGGATTAGACTGCCGCAAATATCTCTCTCTGTCTAGCTTTCTTTCCTTCTTTTTCTCTTAATTTCTGCTTATCAAATTAGGAAAAAAATATAGGGTTAAGTATAGGAATATAGTGTAGGAAGAAACTTAGGGTAAAGTAGAAAAGCAACAAGTACAGAGGAGCTGTGTCCATGGTTCTCCCACTATGGGACTCTGAACACAGACTAGTTAGTGGGAGAGAATTGGAGTGGAAATGCAATAATACTAGGAGGAAAGTCAGGCAGAGAAAAGGTTCCTGTGGAAGCTTTTGACCTGTAGACAGCTTAGATCTGAGTCCTGAGCAGCAGGCTGAAAATTTTTCCCCGAGGCCGACACAGGTGAGACAAAACCCTCCACTCCACCAACAGTGCCTGAAAACATTTTTACAACACTGTATAACCAGGATCATTTCCCTATTGGCCATGAAGCCTAGTTCATCTCATCTTGGGATGAGATAAGGGAAGAACTGAAAGACTTGAAAAATTTAGTAATTTCTCTTACTCAAAAATAGGAAGCTCTTCACGTCTCTTTTCCTTCTGAATGGGAAGAATTACTCACCTAAGGGAACATCTATCAGAATGGGAAAGCTGCACAAAACTGACCTAGCACAAAACACCCTTGGAACATGCAAGCCCTCAGTGTTAGCACTGTGTCTCCTCTTCAAGCCAACATTCAGAAACCAATTAGTAGAGGGCCAGGGAGCAGGCACCTCTGAGTTTGAGTGCATTTCAGGGACACTGGGGTTCCTGAAGTTACCAGACAGCATCCCCAAGTGTGGAACCATGGCTGAGGTGATGTGGGACCCTGGGGAAAGCTTCTAGCTGAAAGATGTTGGGTGGGATGAGCCATGGAGTGGAGACAGTGGCAGAGGCTTTGGAATCCTCCCTGCAATGAAAAGAGCAGGGTCTAAGTCCCTAGTGGTAGCTGCAATGACAGCACTGGAAAAGCTGAGGCTGCATTTGGCCATACAAATGAGGCTGAAGTGGGGTTGCAGGCCCCTAACCCCAGGACAGAAAACAGCTACTGGAGAGCCTGAGCAGCACTAGCAGCATAAGGGACTCTGCATCTTGGGAGAGGAGACAAGCAGGGACAAAGGAGATCTATCTGGGATCTCTTAAAAGGCTCTTGTTTCAAGTACTCTCATCATTTTTTCACTGAATTGGTGAGCCAGGAAGGGCAAGCCCTGAGGGGTTCTCACCTCTGACACCAACCACTGATATGGGCATGTGGGTGTGCATGACACACTCTGGGGTACTGTGTCAGTTGTAGAGTTTGTATAGTGAGGTACACCTGTCAAACACTAATGCAAGTGTCCTAAGGCAAAGCTCAGGGAGGGCAGAAACCTCCTATGGTAAAAGAGCAAATTCTTAATCTTGATTTTAAGTAAGAATACAGCCAGTGAATAAAAATAGCCCTTCTAGGCCAAAATGAGTCCAGACAAGTCTTTCAAATGTTCCCCAAAATAGAGCAGCAAGATGCCCAGGGAACTATCATGTGAATGTATGTTCCAAATTCCTTTTAAACAATTTAAGGAGTTAAAAATAACTTGCTGCCTGTACAGCCCAAAATGCTACTTTTTTCAGCCCAAAACAACATTTTTTCACAAGTTTTCTTAGCCTTACCACCAGGAAACTGGAAACAGATGAACAAAGCTTGCCTGTCAGGAAGCAATTAAAATGCTAATGCCACTTGTCAGGCCTCTTTGAAACACTTTATGGTTCATGGCAAGGAAAAATAGTTGTTATGCTAGGAGTTGCTTTGGGTGTAGACAAAAACTTAAGGGCAAAGAAAGAACCTGGGTTGTGTTAAGAGATGGAAAAGAGAGATGCATTAGGCTAATAAAGGTCTATCAAAGACCAGACATTGTTGAAAGAGCTCATGACAGTATTAACATCCACATTCAAAAAATTAAGAAGGGGGAATTGTACCCTCAGTGACCAAATGAAGCTTGATGGCTCCCTTAGCCCTTGGTGCAATGCATGGAACAGAGGAATGTCAGCTCTGATGACACCATTGCTGCTGATGGAACCAATGTTCTTGATATTGATGTCCCATCCTTCAGTAGGCAGAAAACAAGAGACTAAGGAGGCCTCCAGAATGCAGAGAAGGAGTTTGGGACAAAGGTTTTGTTAGCATTTAGTAATGATACAGAGTCCAGAGCCACACCACTTCTGTTTACTAGTGGTAAATTAATGTGTGGCCCTTTTAAGAAGCAGTCCCTGAGTCCTACTAGCTGAGCAGGGATGCAGCCCAGTTACTATGGTAACCGTTCTAACCCTGAAGCAAGGTTCTTGGAAAAAATTGTCATAAAGTGCTGCTGTAGCAGGGAGTGAAGTTTTCAGCAATATTTGTTTGAATTGCAGTACTCAGGGGATCTGCAATGAGTAAAGAGAAGCTTCTCAGCTGGCTACCATCCACCACAGGGCACACTTCCCCTGGTCCCAGAACTGTTGAGAGGGGCTGGTGGGAAAGGTGGCTCTGGAGGAGTGACATCATCTCGAGTGTTACAGCCCCCTAGCAGCAGCACTCACCAAAATCTGGCACCAAGGGAGTTGGATGTAAAGATTCTTGAGCCACTGACAAATTAGGCTCTGACTTCAAACTGTTAGTGGAACTTTTTTTTTTTCGGTTTTTCGAGACAGGGTTTCTCTGTGTAGCTTTGCGCCTTTCCTGGAGCTCACTTGGTATCCCAGGCTGGCCTCCAACTCACAGAGATCCGCCTGCCTCTGCCTCCCGAGTGCTGGGATTAAAGGCATGTACCACCAATGCCCGGCTGTTAGTGGAACTTCAAGGATGTTATCAAATCTGACTCTGCACTTCAGACCTCAGAAATGAAGTTTTGAGTTCACCTACAATTTTAAATGTGGTGAATCATGATTCATGTATTCTCTGCCTTGTTGGAAGAAAATGTAAATAGTTCTGTTAAGAGATCACTTTTAGATGTATACTAAAGTTTATGAAATAGTTCTATAGAGAGTTTGCTTTTGAATATAAGTTTTTAAGAAGTGTAAATATGTATAGTAATATTCATGGTAATTGTAAATATGTATAGTAATATTCATACTAATAGTAAATACATATAGTAATATTCATATTAGAATTATGTTAATTTGTTGATATTAATGCACCATGGTTTGGTGAACTAAGGGAATCTTTAAGTTTGATGCAGTTTTTTTGATGCATTTGCATTTTGAGTTTATTGGTTTAAAAAAAGGGCTTGGACCAGCTCAGGACATTATAGACACCTTAGACCCATTCAAAAATGATATTCTATCTTTATCACCCTCTACTCCTTTACTGGGTGGGGGTGACAGCCCTAGGGATTGCTATGGTTGTTCCAGCTACTTGTAAACTCATACTAGGTACCTGATTTAGAGCTTAAACTCTGAACCATCCTCTGCCAGAGGCTGGTAGTCAGAGATGGGTAATGTTCTTCTTGCTAGCTGCCAAACTAAGACAGAATATGATTGATGGAAAATGTATCTCCATGACGGGTAAGGCTTGTCTAGCTGAAGAAGATGATGTAAGGCAGACAGAGTCTATGTGAAGAGACAGAAGGGGCCATTGGATATTGACCAAGGTCCTCCCAAAGCTATCCTGTGTTTCTGCCTCATCTCTGCTAACTTTCTATCTACAAGTTTCCTTTTCTCTCTCTTCCTCATAGGAATCATTGTAAAAGGCAAGAGCTGGCCTCCCACAGATGGTGCCCTGAGCAGGGGACATAGGTTCAGAGACATGAACTGTCTGGACGTGAGTGGGGATGGTGAGGGGCGGGGGGTGAGGGAATGAGAACTTGGGGGAGCGGGAGGTCCCGACTGGATCAAGAACAGAGAGGGAACACAGGGAATGTTCGTGAGAGTTGAAGACCACATGAGAATAACAAGAAGCAGAGTGTAGGAGAGGCCCACAGAAATCCACGGAGATGCCCCCACAGTAGACTGCTGGCAATGGTCGAGGGGTAGCCTGATCAGACCTACCCTGGTGATAGGATGGCCAAACACCCTGATTGTCGTGCTAGAGGCCCCATCCAGTGACTGAGGGAGCTGGATGCAGATATCCACGGTCGGGCCCTGGGTGGAGCTCCGGGAGTCCAGTTGGCGAGAAGGAGGAGGGTTTGTGTGAGCGGGAGTTGTTGGGACCGGAGATGGACGGAATACAGAGACAAGTGGCCAGACTAATGGAAACACATGAACTGTGAACCAATGGCTGAGGGGCCCCCAACTGGATCAGGCCCTCGGAATGGGTGAGACAGTTGATTGGCTTGATCTGTCTGGGAGGCATACAGGCGGTTGGGCCGGATCCTGTGCTCAGTGCATGAGTTGGCTGTTTGAAACCTGGGGCTTGGTAGAGACCCTTGGCTCAGCCTGGGAGGAGGGGGCTAGGCCTGCCTGGGCTGAGTCCACCAGGTTGATCTCAATCCTTGGGGGAGTCTTTGCCTCGGAGGAGATGGAAATGGGGGTGGGCAGGGGGACGGGGTGGGAGGGGGGGAGGAGGACGAGGCGGGAGGAGGGAGAACGGGGGAACCCATGACTGATAAGTAAAGTTGAATTATGTTGTAAAATAAAATAAAATAAATTATAAAAAAAAAAGAAAAAAAAAAAAAGAAAAAAAAAAAAACATTTGGAAACCCACTACCATAGATGCTTTCTGTAATATGTACACATATGAAAGAAATATACATGGAGTCACTAAGGAATAGGAGAGACCTTGCAAAAACAAGACATCTTATGACAACCAGGAAAACCTCCAGTGCCAGGATTGCGTTATATATTGTTGTGTTGTTGGCCAAAGAGACTTGATGAGAACCCCCAATCAACAGAGGCTACTCTCCACAAACTGAGCTCAGGGCCTGATTGCTCAAGACAACACTTATATATCCCACCAAACATGAAAAAGATGGAGTATAAGTAGAAGCTTTACTTCTACTGAGTAGTGTTCCTGATACTGGAACTTTACCAGAAGAGGATGGTAATCATTGACCCAACTAGAAATCCTGCAACTAACAACAGCGACCTACCTGCAAGATATCTTGGTGCATTACAACCACAATGTTCTCATAACAACCAATTATTTTATGATTGGATTTAAGACCTATACCATGAGATGGAACCCATCCCTGACACTGAGGAAGTGGCCAAGGTCCTGTTCCATGAGCCTAAGGGAAAACCAAATACTATTATTATGGTAAAGAATACTTAGCAATAAAGTGACTGCTGATGGCATTCTGATATATTCATAGGTCAGTAACGCATTCAATCCATCTCAGAGAAGCTTCTTCTTGAAGTAGATGGTAATTCACACAGACACACAGCTGGAAAATATGTACTGGGTGAGAGACTTTGGATCTCTCAACCCTAAATGGAATGTCTTCATCAAACCCTTGCTCTCAAAGCTCAGGGATCTACATAGATGATGAGGCAGAAAGAATGTAAGAGCCAGATAGGATAGATGGCTCAGTGGAAGCTCTGTTTTCTAAGCTCACAAGACAGAGGCACATATGAAGTCACAGAGGATATGGTTGCATGCAGCAGGCCTGTGGGTGTTCAATTCAGTGGGATCCAGGCACTGAGAATGGGAAGTAAAAAAGAAGCTCTCACCCAAAATGAAGAAGCTGCCTGCAATTGATACCCACTGACAAAGAAAAATTCATTTTCTGTAATGGAGTGTTCCTGGGTTTTTAATCATACTTTAGGGAAAGCTCCATCCACAGAAGTAGTTGACCAACCTAAAATGAGCTCAAAGGTATTTTAATATAAGTTTTGTCTCATTTTGCTTTGTTTCGGCAATTTTTGACTTATTGACATTTGGGTTATAGAGTTTGCTTTCCTATTTTGTGATTTTGGGAGGCTTTTGTGTGTGTGTGTGTGTTTTTATTTGTTTGTTTTTAAAGAGAGGGAGAGAAAGAATATAAAGTTGGGTGAGATGGGAGGTTGGTAGAATCTGGGGGCAACTGGAGATGAGAAACTATGATCAAAATATATTGTATGCAAATTTATAAATAAAAGACAAATGTAGTCAGAATTTCTTTTCACTGCTAGCTCCCCAATAATGACAAAGAGCCTTTTAATGAATTGTGAGAACTTGGCCTTAGCATAGGCTTTGTTCCTAAATAGCTCTAAAAACCTTAATTAGCCCATCTTTATTAATCTATATTTTACCTCATGGCTGAATACCTCTCCTCAGTACTGTACTTCCAACTCTTTCTATGTCTGGCTGGTGAATCCCCCACCTCCAGATTTTTCTTGCAAGTTCCTTTCTTTCCTAGGAAGTCCTTCATATCCTCTTCTGCCTCGCTATTGGCCATTCATCTCTTTATTAAATCAATCAGATGGTGCCTCAGGCAGGTGAGATGAAACAGATATCTTCACACAGTGTGATCAAATATCTAGCAACAGATAAATAAATCAATAAATATAAGATGTCTTCGAAACTGAGATGAATCCTACTTGCTAATGGTGTGTACTGTCTTTGATATATGGCTTTCTTGGTTTTTCAAGTCGTTTACTGAGAATTTTTTCACCCCTGTTCATCATGGATAGATGCCTTTAGTTTTCCTTTTCTGATATGTTGCTGGGTGGTTTTGGTATTAGAGAGTAATACTGGTGGTGCTCAACAAGCATGATAGTGATCTTGTCTCTTTCTATTAATTCAAATAATTTAAGAAGTATTGGTTGTGAATATTCTTTGAAAGCATGGTAGATTGCTGCTGTTAAACCATCTGTACCTGAGTATTACTATTTTTATTATTATCATTATCATTATTATTTTAGTCCAAAGTGTTTTTATTACTTTGTTGCTGTTTTTATTTGTTATGAGTCTGCTCAATTTGAAAAATTCTTCTTTGTTTAACTTTGACTGATGGTAGAAAATCATTCATTTCTTTTGGATTTCCTTATTTAATGGAGTATAGGCTTTAAAGTATTCCCCATTAATTTTCCAAGTTTCTTTGGTGTGTATTGTAACATTTTCTGTTTATTTTCTATTTTGTTAATTGTGGTGTGCTTGTTATTATTTTAGATTAATTATGGAAAGGATATACTCATCTTAACTTCACAAAAACATCTCTTCCATTTGTTTGTTTTTTGTATTATTTTCTTCATTTGTATTTCTTTCCTTTCTGATGGAAGAGCGTCGTGCAGCCATGTCTACTGTACTTACATTTGGCTTGTTCTTGTTTTCTGCAATTCCTGAGTTGTGTCATAATCCATTTATGTCTGCTTTCTGATTTTTAATTCAGGTGCTTAGAGCTATAAATTTTCTCTGTACTATTTTCAATGTGTATCAATGATTTTGCTGTGTTTTATTCCCATTTAACTTATTTAATATGTGTTTTCCATTTTCTTCTGATTCTTTGAAGTACTCATCATTCAGCAAAGTGTTGTTTAATCTCCCCATGTGTGAGTAAACACTTGAGATTCCTATGCTGCTCTTTCAAGCACTGTTACATTGTGGACAGTTAGGATACATGGAGTTATTTCAATTATTCTGAAATTGTTAATTTGTGTTTTCTGTCCAAAACTGTGGTCCAATTTTGTGGTAGTTTGAAGGTAATTAACCTCTGTAAGCTAAAGTGAATGGCACTATTACTAGAAGGTATGGCATTTTGGGGAGTAGGTGTGGCCTTTTTGAAGGAAGTGTGTCACTTTGAGGGTGGGTTTTGAGGTCTACTTTTCTGAAGCTTCAATATAACACTCATATCACTTCCTGTTTTCTGCAGGTCAAGACACGGTACTCTGAACTCCTTCTCCAGCACCATGTCTGCCTGCATGCAATCATCTAGCACCACAATGACAATGGCCTAACCTCTGAAAATGTAAGTCATAACAATGAAATATTTTTCCTTATAAGTGCTGTTGTCGTCAGGGAGTCTCTTCACACAAAAGAAACCTAACTAAGACAAAAGTTTGTACCATGGCCTGGGGTATTACTGTGATAGTCTGGACCATAGTTTTGTTTGGAGTAATATGGACTTTGAAAGTTTGTGTTGGGAAAACACCATGTAGAGATATAACATGGTGGTGGTGGTGGGGGGTCATCATTACAAGTATTCAAAAGGAAAGTTAATGTGGGACCTGCATGAACAGAGCTAATCCCAGGTAGTTTATAAATATTTAAGGCTGCCAATTAGCAAGGTTCTGGTAAATTCATTAGAAACCCAGTATGAGATCTGTGCATCCAGAAGTAGGCCTTGGAATGTGTTCAAGAGGCAGATAGACTTAGTTTCTGTATAATTCATAAAGAAAAGACAGTTCAGGAGCTGTGTGACCCTAACTTTCCTGGGGGTTTTGTAGTTGGTTCTGATAGGCAAGTTCTGTCAAGCATATCAGGCAAGGTGTGTGTGTGTGTGTGTGTGTGTGTGTGTGTGTGTGTGTGTGTGTGATCTAGAGATGTAAGGTTGGAATCATAGAGAATACGAAGGAAGACTGCTGATGCTAGTCGTATGTCAGGTGTGTCCCTGAAAGAGGCCCAGAGAGGCTATTTTTTCAAACTGTGAAGTTGAAGCCTGGATTGCCTTGGAGATCCCAAGATGTCAGAGCCTTGAGATATCTGCCACAGAAAGCTGCCAACAGTGAGTGGAAACAGCCCAAGAGAAGGATTGTGTTGCAGTCAACAAAACTAAAAGGAGTTGCTGATTTGAGAGCGTTTTGACATAAGACATGGAGATGCAGCGTTTGACCAGATGTTTTTTGGTTTTGATTTGGTCCAGTATTTCTTCACTATGCTCCTTTCTCTATGTTTTGGAACAGTAATGTATATCCTGTGCATAATATGTTGTAAGTATGTAATATGTTTTCTTATTTTGATTTTATATGGGATTACAGTTAAGGGATTCCATGAATATTAGAAGAGACTATGAACTTTGTACTTTTAAACATTGTAGAGACTGTGATAGTGTATAGGGACTTTTGAAGTTGGACTAAATACATTTTGCATTATTATATTGTTACAAACTTATAGGGGCAAGGGAGTGGATATGTGTTAGTTTGAATGTAATTGTCTTCTATAATCTTATAAGGAGTAACACTATTAGGGGGTGTGTCTTTGTTGGAGTAGATTTGTCCTTCTTGGAAGAAATATGTCACTGTGGGGGTAGGCTTTGTGGCCTCCTTTGCTTAAATTTGGCACTTTGTCACACTTAGACCACTTCTTGTTGTCTGTGGGTCAAGCTGTAGTAAATGGAACACTTTTTCCAGCACTACGTCTGCCTGAACACCACCAATTTGCACCATGAGATTAACTAAAACTTTGAAAATGTAAGCCACATTAATTAAAGGTTTTTCCCTATAAGAATTGCTGTGGTATTGGTTTCTCATCACAGCAATAGAAATCCTATCTAAGACAGTTTTATAGAAGCTTCTTTTGGCTGCTGAGTAGCATGTGCATTCTTTGGTGTTTGGGTGAAATGATTTGCAGGTATCTACTAGGTCCATGTGATGTTTGATATCCATATACCTGTCTATTGGAGGAAGTGGGGTATTGAAATTATATACTGCTACTGAGTAGTGTTCATCTGTGTCTTTAAGTCCAGTGTTATGCACATATGAACTTAAGTGTGCCTGAGCTTGCTGCATATATGTTTAAGATTATAATATATTTTTGCTTTATTATTATTCTTATTAAAATCAAAAGCCCTTCTTTATCACTTGTGGATAGTCTCTATTGGAAATCTATTTTGCTGTACCTTACACTCCTACTTGTTTCCTGATTCCATTTTCTCAGAATATATTATCCATGCTTTATGTAAAGTGTTGTCTATATTTGACAGTAAGATGAGTTTATTGTAGACAACAGAATGAAGTTCTGTTACTTTCAGATTTCTCTATATTTCTGTTCTGATGGACATGAGGAATATTGGCATTATTATATCATGTAAAATTTTGTCTTCTCCTTTAACTACAGTACATAGTCACATTGTCTTGCTGGGTATGAGTACTCTGGTTTGGCATTCATGCTGTCTTTTGGAATATGAAGTACATGACTCCAGGTTCTTTTGCTTATTAAAGTTTCCAATGAGATATCAGCTATTATTTAGATGGGTTTTATCCTGTGATGTATGGATTTTCTCTTGTGTTTGCAATATCTTTCTTTGTTCTCTACACTTAGTGTTTTAATTATTATATGCTACATGCAGCTTATTTTCTGTTCCTAATTGGTTTCTCTGTGAATGATGTAGTCAACATTGGTACAGGAGTTGTTTGTCAGGATCCATGAATATGAGAGTGGAGATTGCAAATTCTAAAATTCTGGGGAGCTCATTATGTATATTCTTTCATGAAATGTGTGTTCTGGATTAAGACTGTGAGTGTGGAGATATCAGGCACTGGCTTATTCTGGAGTAATATCCAAAAAGCCATTACAGGTGCCTGAAAACAAGAGCTGGGCTTTGGAGTATGGAGATGGCACTAAGTGTGTGATGTTCTGAAGACTGCCCCAGGGAGAGGGGATATAAATTCTGCAAATAGCTAGTTAGCTCTGGCACTGGGGAGACAACAGGTACACCATTGCTTAACACTGTATACATCTGAAAAGCCAGTGCAGACACTATGTGAGAGGAGATATGCTGGATAGGTATGGGAATGGTGCTGGTGGCCAAGTTTTGGTGAGTATCATCCAGACAACCGGTGATTAATCTCTGTTCCCAGAGCTAGGCTTTGGAGTGTGGAGGTGTGACAGGACTGCTTCACTGGGTGGGAAGCCAGCAGGGAAAGTTGTAGCAGGAGCTTTCACACTTGACCTAGGCCTGGGGCTATGGAAAGGGCTCTGTCAGGTGATGTTCTTTGAAGCTCTCCAGGAATATCTGGTAGAAAAAGGATAGGTTCTTGGGCAACAAACCATGAACGACAGTGGAGGAGCAGTGGCTGGCTAACTTCTGGGAAGCATCATCATGCAAATCTAATCAATAATTACACATCTAAAGCTATTCTTAGGAGTGTCAAGATGGCACAGGTGAACAGGGTTCTAGGGGAACTCACAATTTAGGAAGTGATGTCATCAGTCAATGGAGTGCTTTACCAACCCTTTGAAATGTATCTAAAAGCCTTATTCTCACTCAGCCAATATGTATCATTAAAAAAAAATGAGAAACATACTAAAAAAATAATGGCAAATTGTTACAAATAAATACAAATTTTTAAAAATTAATCAATACTAAACTAAAAAAGTAAGACTTTTCACAGGACTGTAAAGGATGCTATTAACTTCTTATAACAATAAATGGTTCCAAATGCTTTTGAAAAAAGTTAATAATAGCAGTGAAAAAATAGTTGTGCTTGGCAGGTATTAACTTCTACAGTTGTAGAAAGCTTTGAAAAATGATAAACAAATTCTATCCTTTGAGAAACTGTTATACTCTGGAGGCACAGTAATTCATGCTTTTAATCTCTGCCCTCAAAAGGCATGCAGATATCTGTGAATTTTAGGCCAGTCTCATACACATGGTGAAGTACAGGCCAATGATATACAGTGAGACTCTCATTCAAACTAACTAAACAACGAACCAACAAACCAACCAACCAACTAACCAACCAACCAATTCATTATGTACATAACAATTATTACAGCCATGTGTTTACTATAAAACAGTTACAATACAATTTATTCTTTAGTTTATGAAGAAGAAAAACAGAAAAACAGATTAATTTCCCTCAGTAGCAATAATCCTAATTTGAGTTAGATTACACTTGTTTCCCACATTCTGAAAATATTTAAATAAAATGTTTTTTGGCTTAATTTCCTTTAAGGCTGCTAAGGATTGTAAGCTGTAGGTAATGGTCAATATGGACACCTTAGGTGAAGTACATGACTTACATTTCATTTCTGTAATTAACTTCATATGCAAGAGTGCTATTTTCTTTATGGAAAATCTGAAATTCATGATGACAAAATTTGGGTAATTTAAAAAATATTCCTTTCACCAAGAAGGAACAGGTAAGATGTTTTTCCATGCTTAACTTATCTTTCTTCCCAAAGAAGAATCGTCTCTGGTACCCAAAAATCCAAGCAATTGAAAAAAATGACTAAATAACAGCATTACAGATATCCATGTAAACTTTCAACATTGTGAGGGGGAGGCATGCCTTCAGAGCTTTAATCCCAATGGGTGCAAATTTAATGTAGCATTGAGTCTAAAACATGAATGGGAATGAGGTGAAAACTAGGGACAGTAGGACCATATGCTTACTAACTGGTTTAGACTCTGGAGTAGTTTCCTTCATTATTCTCTAAGATTTTTCTAAAACAACTCATATTTAAAAAGTAAAAGTCCCAGTTAAAATAACTTCTTCCAATTTTTAATCCAATGGATTAATCCAAGGGCTTATGCTAATAAGGGGCAAACTCTTCCCATATTGGTTAGGTCGTGGTGTATGCTAATGAGGGGTGTGGTCTGTGCATGATAATTAAGAGTGTGGTGTATGCTAATGAGGGTTCTCCCCTGCATGTTAATTAGGGGCATGGTGTAAGCTAATTAGGGGTCTCCTAGGTGCATGATAGTTAGGGATGTGGTGCATGTTAATGAGTGATTTCATCTGTATGTTAATTATGGGCATGACATATGCTAATGAGGGGTCTCTTCAGCGTTTTAACTAGGGGCAAGGTGTAAGCTAATGAGGGTTGTGTCCTGTGCATGATAATTGGGGGCTTTTCTGATAATTAGGGGCGTGGTGTATGCTAATGTGCGGTTTCCTCTGTGCAGAATTAGGGCCGTGGTGTATGCTAATGAGGGGTCTCCTCTGCATTTTAATTAGGGGCGTAAGGTATGCTAGCAAGGGACATGCTTTGTGTATGATAGTTGGGGGAGTGGCGTATGCTAATGAGGGGTCTCCTCTGCATTTTAACCAGGGACATGGTGTAAGTTAGTGAGGGGTGTACTCTGTGCATGATAGTTAAGGATGTGGCATATGCTAATTAGGGGTGTGCTCTGTGGATGATAGTTAGGGGCGTGGCATATGCTGATGAGGGGTGTGTCCTGTGCATGATAATTGGGGTGTGGCTGATAAAGGTAGGATATTGTGTTGCCTCTTCCCCTGATAAAGCAAGGACTGCAGAGGGTAGAAAATAGGTACAAGGAAATGTCATGAAGTTACAATTTACTAGTTTCACTTCAGTAGCTCCATACACTGTAGCTTAGGTTAATGATTAAGGAAAACAATAGAGTCCCAGGACAGGTTAGCTAATGTTCTTTTACTCTTTAAGTTGGGAAATGTGTTCACAGGGAAACAAAGCTTTAAATAATGATTTCATGTAACTAAAGAATAAAGAATTTGATGATTAGTTAAGATAATTGGGCTTGACTCTAAACTATGAAAAACAAAACAAGTAACTTGTATTTTGGCAATTACAAAGACTATTACCTATGTAAACAGTTATGGCTGAAAGGCTGCTGATCTGTGAGAAGACTAAAAGAATTTTTAACTTTTTGTGGGTTTTTGAGAAAATGCTTAAGGGTGTGGTTAAGAAGTGTAATGGAGTTGACCTGTTCCAGGAAAATATGTTTTTTTGGGGATTATGTAGTAACTGTGTAACTTTTGGTTATGGGAAAAATCCTACTCTTTGTAATGAACTTGTGGGAATATAAAAAGGGTGTCTGAAAAAAGAAGAGGTAGAAGCTTTTACACCTCAGAAAAGAAGTATGTGTGTTTTCCCCCCACTCTGCCTCTTGTTTCCCATCTCTCTGACCTGCAGGAGCAAAGGGCCTTCCTCAGAGCAAAAACAAATGTAACCAAATGTAGGAGCCAGCTTACTGGCTTGTCCCACATGGCTTGCTCAGATTGTTTTTATATACAACCCAGGACCACTTGCCAAGTAGTGACACTAATCAGGGTAGACTGGTCTCTCTCACATCAATCATTAATCCAGTCTGTTGGAGGTAATCCCTCAATTGAGGTTCCATCTTTCAAAGAAACTCTACTGTGTTTCAAGTTGATCAAGAGTAGAGAGCACAATCACCATTGGGGTCTGTAGCAGAGGTCTCAAACAAAGTCATGTTGTGAATGTCAGCAAAATTCTTCTTTTCTTTATTTTCATGAGACCTGGTTTCAGAGTAGCTCTGGCTTTCTCGGAGCTCACTTTGTAGACAAGTCACACCTAGAACTCACAGAGATCAGGCTGCCTCTCCCTCCCATTGCTGAGATTAAAGTTATGGTGCACCACACCCAGATCTTCAGCTGACTTTTGTGCCAAGCTCCTGAGTAACTGAATGATGCTTTTCATGTCACATTTATTTCCAGCAGAATCTGTTGTATATCATTTGCTAACAAATGCTGTTTGAATTCTTCTATCTAAGATGGCAGGCTGTGGAATCTTCCCTGTTGGTCACATACATAAAAACAACAACATGCACATTTGTACAGTAGGGCTACACCATGCTTTTTATGAAACATTCTTGTCTTCCCATTTCCTGTAACAGGATGTTTATGTACTTCCTATTGATCTCCACAACTCATTCTAGGAAATTCACCCTGATTGTGGTCTCAGTGTGTTCTGGAAGTGGCCATGTAGCAGAAAGTGTAGATTTTGCACATATTGCTCTGGTTGAAGTCATGGATCATGATGATCTTTAAGATACATGAATACACTGAAGGCAGAAGTCCAAAGACCCCTGACACAGTACAGCTGTATCAGATAATGACCTCAAGCAGTGAGTCTATCACCAAGAAAATCTCACAACACACCCCAAGCTATATGGTACAATGTTCAACTTCACACACCCTGGAGGCTCTAAAACACACTGGGGAATATATTTGATAGGGAGATTTGGGATTTTAATAATAGTCTTTCTTTCCTTCAATAGCATAGTACTGTCCTATAATAGTATGAAGAGATATATAGAATATATATTGATGATTATCTCTATATACTACATCAAGTCCAAAGTGACAGGTACAAATTGTCCTTTGAATCAAAGTTCCTAGAGATAGGATATAGTTTTCTATGTTGACCTAAAAGGCTGAGCAACAGAAGCCACTCCAGGAGCACCTACACTTGAGCCTGGAAATCCTTCAAAACTTCTTCTTTAGCTGCATATCACTGTTTCTCTGCACATTAGCCCTATATTACTAGTAGAGCTAGCCTGACACTGATACAACCCTGGTACAAAGATAATAGGTATGTGATTGTTGGATATTATCAAGCTATTGAAGAGTAATTAAAGAATGCCAATCTAAACCAGTTGGCATGAAAGGTGGCTCCTAGGACTTCCCAGGGCTTTGGTGATGTTGTGGTTATCATGGTCAAGAAAGCTGGACTGCTTACTGACTAGGGTTCCGGTATACAAGTAACTCAAGCTCCAGTTGACAGTGTAGAGACTCACACTTTGACTACTGTGAAGACTGGCCTCAACCACAGAGAATCTTAGCACTGCTTCTAAGCAGCCATTCATAAGACAGGCTAATAGATTTCCATAAAAACTTGGGATAATTCAGAATGATTCCACAAACCCTGAGATCAACAAAACAAAGAGACTTTCAACTACAGAGAAGAAACTTATTTTAAATAGATTATAATAAGTATTTCAGGGAAGGTTCTAGTAAATGGTGAGTGCCTTGGATGTTGCCAGATATAGTAAAGAAGCTTCAGGTAAGAGTGTGGATTTGAATCCTACCCAGTCACTCAGGTCCTCTGCTCAGTCTTCTACTGTTCTAATCCCCCAAATCAAAGATATTTTTACTTGTCCAAGGTATTTCATATTAACCAGCTAGTTTTATCTGACATTTTCTTATATTTTTGAATGTACTATCAACTGTATGTCTGTTGACCATGTCTGTGCAGTGATTATGATAGTCAGAGGATGATGTGAGAATCCTGGAATTGGAGTTGCAGCCAGTGTGCTGCCAAGGTGGTACTGGGAATTCAACTCAGGACTTCTGGAATAGTATCTTGTAGCTAGAGTTTTCCTGCCTGGCCCACGGTCAGGATAAATCTCTCTCACCTGCCAGTCCCACAGCCTCTCAGACCCAACCAAGTAAACACAGAGACTTATATTGCTTACAAACTGTATGGCCATGGCAGGCTTCTTGCTAACTGTCTTTATATCTTAAATTAATCCATTTCCATAAATCTATACCTTGCCACATGGCTCGTGGCTTACCGGCATCTTTACATGCTGCTTGTCCTGGTGGCGGCTGGCAGAGACTCCCTCTGCCTTCCTGTTCTTTTTATTCTCTCTGTTAGTCCCGCCTACACTTCCTGCCTAAGCCACAGGCCAGTGTTTTATTAGCAACACATTTGCCATACAGAACATCCCACAGCAGTATCTCATGCTTTTAACCATGAAGACATCTCTGTAGCCCCTAATAGGCAGTTTGAATTAGATTTTCATCAAACAGGATCAGTGGGGTTTCTTCATTGGTTATTATATCACAAATACATTATGAAGTAGAAAGAGATAAGGTATAAAAAGAAAGTCAAACTTGCATTTTCTCTATTTACCACTCATTTACACCCTCTGGCTAATTTTAGCTATATGCTTACAGTTTGGTGTGTTCTCAAAATTTGACCACAGGAAGAAATAACATTGTGTAAATTTACATAGCTTTATATCAGTTTGTAAGAACTTAAGAGTTACCTGGAAAGAAGAAGCTCAATTAAGGCATCCTCTCCATCAAATTGCCTATAGTCTAGTCTATAGGACATTTTCTTGATTAGTAATTCTCTTGATTAGTAACTTCTGTTGGATGGCCTGGCAGAAAGTGGGCAGTACAAAACATGGGCCTCTGGTAATGGATGATATAAAAATACACATTGAACAAGATATGTAGGGCAACTCAGTAAGCAGTGTTTTTCCTTGGCACCTGCTTGATTCATTATCTGTTTTTGGTTTGTGTCTTGAGTGCCTGCCCTTATCTGTTGAGGTAATGGACTATGATGTGGCAATGTGAGCCACGTGAACCTTTTCCTCTCCAAGTTGAATTTGGTCATGGTGTTTTTATCACAGCAATAGAAACCCTAACTAGTATCATCAAAGTAACAGTTTGAAGTAAAACACAGAAAGATAAAAGGAGGATATTTTTCTATTCAAAACAAAATACCCCATGGTTTTATATACATATAATCTGTTATTACTGACAATATATAATTTGTGTCTATATCTAAGATGTTTCTAGAAGGTAAGATGGCCCCAAAAATCTTCAATGAAGACACTTTGCTCAAAGTGAAACCGTCTATCCTTCTACCACACAGATAATGGAGGGCAAGGGATGGGGGATGAGAGCTTCTTTTTTCTCTTCTTCAAATAACTATCTGTGCTATGCCCATCAGGCATTGTAGTACTCATTTAATGCATGATTTCAAAAAGTAAATTCCTCTTTTATAGACTATTCACATACAAAGGGAAGTTAAGCACACTGGTCCTTTATGGCTAAATATGGCTAGGAAGTGGTGTTCCTTGCTCATAATCCACCATTCAGCCTTAGTAGCCATGGAAACATAAGAATTTTTAAAGTGAGTTAATATTCTGTCAACTGGCAGTCACTAACATTTGGTCTTCGTAGAAGGGGAAAAGAGGCAAGTATTTTACATTCCCAGGTGGTTTTATTAATCACATTTGATTTCCCAGGACACAGAGTGCCAGAAAGGGCCATTTACATGAGAGTAAGTGTGTGTAAATGCGTGGGAATATCATAAGTGTCTAGAAGCCCCATGTGGGACTGCAGGTAACCATTGAGCTGTCCTGCAGGTTTTATTTGTGTAGCTCCCTGATGTTGAGTATATGCATTAACCTCTCTCTGTTGTTTACTTACCTACAAAGTGGGGAAAAATGATTGGACAGGTATCCTTAGAGAGTCGGTAATATCAGATGCACGAATACTCCTGAACTGTGTAAATGAAGTTCTGATTAAGCCAAGGACAGAGGATGAAAGGAATTTTCCTTCTAGTACTTTCTGTAGGGCTGGATTTGTGGATAGTTAGAGTTTAAATCTGGTTTTGTCGTGGAATGCCTTATTCAGTCCGTCTATGGTGACTGAAAGTTTTGCTGGGTGTATTAGTCTAGGCTGGCATCCATGGTCTCTTAGTGTCTGTACTGCATCTGTCCAGGTCCTTCTGCCTTTAAAAGTCTCCATTGATAAATCGGGTGTTATTCTGATGGGTTTGCCTTTATAAGTCACTTGGCCTTTTTCCTTTGCTGCTCTTAATATTCTTTCTTTATTCTGTATGTTTAGTTGTTTAATTATTATGTGGTGAGGTGACTTTTTTGGGAGGTCTAGTCTGTTTGGTGTTCTATAGGCTTTTTGTATCTTCGTAGGTATTGCCTTCTTTAAGTTAGGAAAGTTTTCCTCAATGATCATGTTGAATATATTTTCTGTGCCTTTGAGTTGGTTTTCTTCTCCTTCTTCTATCCCAGTTATTCTTAGGTTTGGCCTTTTCATGGAGTCCCAGATTTCCTGAACATTTTGTGTTATGACTTTTTTGTCTTTGGTATTTCCTTTGACTGACGTATCTATTTCCTCTATTGTATCCTCTACACCAGAGATTCTCTCTTCCATCTCTTTTACTCTGTTGGTTATGCTTGCATCTGTGTTTCCTTTTCATTTACTTAGAATTTCTATTTATAGCATTCCCTCTGTTTGTGTCTTCTTTATTGTTTCTATTTCCGTTTAAAGGTCTTGAACTGTTTCCCTCACATGTTCTAATTGCTTTTCCATGGTTATCTTGGATTTCTTTAAGGGATTTATTGATTTCTTCTATTTTTATTTGTCTTTTGCTCTATTTTTTATTGGTTCCTGCCATTTTTTTTGCATTTTCCTCCCTTTCTTTAAGGGAATGTTTCATTTTTTTTTCTTGAAAGGCCTCTAGCATCTTGATGAAGTTTTTTTTATAATTGCTTTCTTCTGATTCTTCTACATTTTGATGTTCCAGTCTTGATGTTGGAGAATGGCTAGGTTCTGGTGATGCTGTATTGCTCTCTATGTTGTTGTATGTATTTTTGCATTGACATCTGCCCATCTCTTCCTCTAATAGGTATAAGAGGTCCCTGTGTCTTAGCGAGTTGTTATTGGTCCACTCTGTGCTTGTTGTGTCTGTGTCCCAGGGGGCCCCT